>BNCP01000158.1:0-47425 GCA_019650235.1 Volvox reticuliferus | reverse complement strand
AATCGTTACTGTTACTACTGGCTTATAATCAACACTGTTTATTAGTTTTATCATGGTCCTGTATGATCTACTTTAGCAACTTTAACTTTCCTTTCTTGGAGGCTTCTCCTGTATACTTTCTTATTGTTCTACTTTAAAGTATGTGTTTTTTATTTTTATACTCTACAGATGTCTAATGCTGTCGATGCCCTACTCTTGATGTAGATGACTCCGTCGCAACACAAGGATCCTGGAGGACCTAGCGTGCAGAGAGAAGATGAAGCTGATCAAGCGGTGAGCATATATGTACGTGACCTGACGTATTATTTCCGCAGGATGAAAGTATGTGCTTGTCCATTTTTCTTGGTAATTGGGTTCCTTATGTCATAATGTACCATATATCCTCCTTTGTATGTCTCTTTCACATTATGTGGTTGGTGAACGTGTATGATAAAATTATTGTTCTAATGGACGACAATGATAATCATTTTTCTTTCCGTTTTTGTTCTTGGCAAATAAGATGATTTGATTTTGTTTATTTAACCGTCGTCATCACTTTTATCCGTACATGTTTAAATGTAGTTTTGACTTCTGTTATTCTGTTTTGCTTCCAGGCTGCAGACGTTCTCCTGCGACTATATGGCCAAAACCCTTGGAGTGACAGGCTGCGAAAACGGAGGCAGCAGGTTTTATACCCAAAGTCGAACGTGACAACCAGTCGTCGACGTCGACCGCAGACGAAATTTCCACCGTCGAGGCCTATCAGGGGCCTTCCATTACGCCTGACTATGCCGTCCTACAGTTTGCAGGCAGCAGAATTTCATCAAGACATTGGCCCTACACTGCTCGGCCATCTACGACGTACTGGGATTGTTGTGATCGAAGACGATCGCTTGCGTGACTTGGTGCTGGACTCTGCTGCTGCTGCGCTCGTCCAACTACGCTCGTCATGAGACGACGTCAAACTCTTCGAATATGTCGTGCGAAACCAATCTGGTGGCATTGTTACTAACGGCAGAGGACATGTAAAAATGTCTCGGGGAGGTAGGCAGCGTCGACAGGTTTCTCTACCGGATCACCCGCAGGATGTACTTCGCAGGCTCTGGAAGCGTACAAAGTACCTTCTCCATCCGCTATTTTTGAATGTGCCCGTCCTGCAGTTTTCACGCCCTGTAATCGTCAGAAACAAGCCCGGTCCGGTACCTGTCGATATCCAAACCTTACATCTTGCTGCAAGACCGGGCTCAGACGGTAACTTCCTGGCCATCATCCCATTTGAGACCGATACGATGATGCTCGTAGCTCCTTTCAGTCCCACTATCGTTAAGTACTATGCAGATATGCTACATCGTATGCCCAGACAAGAACAAAGCCGAGGGAGCACAGGCACAGACGAACAAGATGACGACGAAGATGATAGTGATGAGGAGGAAATCACTGACGATGATGACGACGGCCAACTGGAACAAGATGAACCCGCACAAGGAAGCAAGCAGGAGCGGAAGGATGTTGATGGCAGTGAGAAGGACATTTCTTCTGATTACAACTCATCTGACTACGAGCGGCTGGAGAGTGATGATATCGATGATGATCCACCAGAACTTTCGGACAGAGATGTGGAGTAGTACGCATCCGTTTTCTCTCAACAGAAAGTCCTGCGACTGCGCATGCACCCTGGCCAGATGGTGTTATTGGATGGTAACACTATCCATGCTGGCGATGCTGGCAAACCTAACTCGTGGTCACCGCGACTGCAAGTATATGCGCATTCCAAGAAGGTCATAAACACAACTTGGCCGCTGGAAGGCATGCACGAAGCTTCGCTAGGAAATTCGGTAATGGACAAATCGCTGAATGTGTTCGACCGCACTTCCTTCTGACTTTCATTTGAATGTTATTTCATTATCTCATATCTTGTGTCTTGCATTTTACTTCACAATCTCGTGTCATTCACAATTCACGCTGCCGTTTATACTTTTATCTGTTATGCTTGTTATGTGGAGTTACCTTTTACCACCACAATCACATTGCACTCTCATTATATGATTGTACGATGGGGTTCATTGCAACGCATTACCTATTGTAATTCCACTATTGTACAATGAATCCTCCCAGCAGCGTTGACCGTTATAATTGTTCATTGCGGCATCTCTTGCTTTTCATATATGTACGTATTGCATCCTGGTGGGGTCGTCTGACTTGTTGCAAAGTCGGCCTGGGCATGATCCGTGGATTTGGAATACCAGACACTGTCCAGCGCCGTCGTCAGACACTGTGGTTCGAGAACTTCGCGAGCACCTGGGCTTGTTTGAGCGGTACAATGGTGAGCGTAGGGACTCACATGGAGCGTAAACTTTAGCAACAACCATGTCATGTCGCCAACACATTGACGTGCACCGTCACTTCATCATTAAGATGTCTAGCGGTGAAGAGTTACTGTGCCGTTACTTGCCGTTCCTTGCCGATTATGCTCTATCCAAGGCGTTAGCTTGTTGACCTTCGTCTGGGGCCAATGGATATGGAGTTTTAACCATCTAGCGCAGAGCAGGATCGTTGTATGATTGTTTGCAATTGAGAAATTGCCATAGCATCGACACCCCGCATGGCCTTGGTGTATCAATGCTGCAATATTGCAAACTGAATGTTGCAGTTGGCGCAGGCAGAAAGTTGCAATCGGTCTATTGATATTTTTATATTGGAGTACTGGCAGGCCGGATGTTGGCAATTGCAACTGTCTGGTGGGTGCTGATGACTGCTGACTAACTGATGTAAATTGGAGCATAGTGTGTCGTGTCAATCTGGGACGGACCAACTTTTGGGGACTTCTATCAATAGTAATGGTCATTAAACCAAGAGCCGTACTATAAGGTATAAATAGGGTTCGGTTTTGTTGCTTCTTCAACATAACAACAGTCCGCTGACTAACACTCACTCTGACTTGTAAGGTTGTGGCCATAACGATGTAATTTTTATCCCAACAGTTTTCTAACAAGCGCCAAGCAACGATTGGAGCATGATTATGGTAAACCACGCCTATATGTCCCTATCATGTAAGTGCAATTTTCGCTCTTATTGTTTTTTTTTGCTGCTGTTCTTTTTGCGTACGTGACATCTGTAATTATTGCTACCGCTTTTATTAGCTAGTCTAGTATTTTTAGTTATTTTTAGTTTGTTATGTTTAGTTATTTTTTAGTTATTTTTAATTTGTTGATTTAGTTAATTTATTTTCGGTTGTTTGTCGGTTATGTAAGGCCCCTGAGAATTTTTACAGTCGTCCGCCCTGTAAGCAGACCTAGTAGTGTAAGGCCCTCGGGAATTTATGCCGTCGCGAGCAAAATGCAATCATTTCTGTTGGCCAATTTTTAGGCTACTTTAAGCATTTCTTGACCTCTTTAGCTAGGTGTTTTCAGTCTTTTGTGGCATGTAGTAGCTATGTATCCTGCAGGGCACTGGCCAGCCCTTGCAAGATGCATGCTCTAAAGGTTTAATATTTGTTAGTATATGCCAAGTTCGTAGTCAATGGCCTGCTAATGTGTCTTGCAAGGAATATCCTTACAACGTTAGTTGACAGTTCATCTCAGTTGTACAGCTTTAATGGCCTGCAAAATTGATGGACACTCACTTCTCTGATTTGTTATCATGGAGCTATCTACTTGTTCATTATTGAGCTATCTATTGCTGTTTTCTTAAGGACAAGGATTGTTAAGAGAGCCGCCAACCTGCTGGTAAGCATTGTGGCTGACATAGTGCAAGTTGGCCATAACGGCTTTTTAATCAATTGTTATATTCATTACACGTAATGCAATGGAGGAATATCAGCCCAAAAATTCGCCTACGCCGACCTACCAGCCCAAGTTTGCCTTTCGTGATCTTGGGCATCGTGATTCTTGTGGCGCTCCTTGGTGTGACGATTGCTGGAGCTACTCGGCAAGGTAAGCCATAAAATAGTTATGAAAAATTTTGCATGCATTTCTGGGATACTTTTAGGTAGTGCTTTGCCATTGCTGCCCGGTGCTGCTGCCGCACGATAGCGACACCGTGTAATTATACCGTGTGATAGTGATACCATATAATAGCTATCTTATGGTATCACTATGGTGCAGTATTACTATCACGCGGTGTTGCCATTGTGCGGCATCCGCACTGGGTAGCATATTGTGGTGCCATGCTTTTCCTAAAGGAAGGTTTGCTATATTGCGTAATATAAATAGATTTATTGTCCGTGGTAATTTCTGTGGAATTGCACTCGGTTCTGCGACGCGCCCAGTTTCGCGACGCGCGCGGTTCCCTGACATGCCCGTATCCGTGACGCGCCCGGTGCCGCAACGCGCCCGGTGCGGCGACGCGCCCGGTAAAATGGCGCACCATATTTCACGATTCCCACTAACTGCGATTAGTGGGAATCGATATTGAGCGGTCAATTGCATTGCACTGCATTCGTATCGTAGATAGCGGCCTATCTGCACATTACCTCTATCAGTATAGAAATTTATATAACTTAATAATGCTCCTATTTTTTAATGCTCTGAAATGTGTATGCATGCTTGCTGCTGCTGCTGTTGCTGCTGCCTTCATGTGCTCATGTACTGAATGCCGGACTGGACCTGCAGCCCACCTTGCGTCGGCAACGGTGTGATTCAGAGGAAGATCTGGAAATCGGCAGTGAGGATAACCCGGACGATGGGCACCTGTCAGCTCAAGCCCTGGCCAATAATAATCACCCTCCCTAGCAAACTCCACCACCTCCTACTTCACCACCTACAACGTCACCACCTATTGCCACTCCAACACTTGACACCTCAAATTTTCAAGCTATGATGACTGCCATGTTGACAAGTCCTATGTTTCTTCAACAAATGGCCATGGTGAGCTGCAGTGTGTGCTTGTAAGGTGCTTACCTAGGTTTAGCCTGTTTAAATATATTGTTTGACTACTTGCCACTTGCCTGGGGTATGTGGTAGGTTAAGCCTGTAAAACCTGTCATTTTACTGATAGTCATTTGCCTAGGGTCTGGCCTGCTCATCCTTCATCAATGTTACCCTGCTAGCAGGGTAACATAGATTATGGGTAACATAGATTATATAACATAGATTATAGATTATATAACAAAGATTATTATTATTATTATTAACATGGTTTATCAAAATGAGCTGTGGCTTGTGTACCTTAGGTCAGGCATGTACCTGGGTTTAGCCTGTTGAAACATGTCTTTTAACTGATAGTCATATGCCTAGGGTCTGACCTCCTCATACTTCATCTTTGTTACCCTGCTGGTTTATCAAAATAAGCTGTGGTTTGTTTACCTAAGGTTAGGCATGGACCTAGCTTTAGCCTGATGAAACATGTCATTTAACTGACAGTCATTTGCCTAGGGTCTGGCCTGCTCATCCTTCATCTATGTTGCCCTGCTAGCAGGGGAACATAGATTATGGGTAACATAGATTATATAACATAGATTATTATATAACATAGATACTAGAATATAGATTACACACTATATAACATAGATTATTATTATTATTTACATTATTTATCAAAATGAGCTGTGGTTTGTTTACCTTGGGTCAGGCATGGACCTAGGTTCAGCCTGTTGAAACATGTGCTTTAAACTGATAGTCATTTGCCTAGGGTCTGGCCTGCTCATCCTTCATCTATGTTACCCTGCTGGTTTATCAAAATGCTTTTCTTTCTGACAAACGTGTGCTGTAAATATTTCTTGTCAATGTGCAGGCTATGCAGCAACTACCCCAAGCACAAACTACATTTGTACCACCAACTCAACAACCTGAAGCTTCAGCTGTTCATCAAGCCATTTTATTCTGATAGGATAGCAATAGACATTACACATTATATACATTACTTCAGTACTACATTACTTCTTATTCATCAATGCCAGAGGGGATCTATTTTTTACCTTCTGGCCACCATACATGTCTAACAGGCAAACCAGGGATATGCTGAAACACATATGGATTAGGTTCTAAGTGCTGCCTCTCTACTTACAATATTCACTTTTAAACCTTATACTGCAACAAAGAGTGTACTTTTAACAGCCTACCTGGCACCTTAGGAAGAGACGACTAGACTGAATATTATAAGTACTGATGTGGTCTGTTACAATACTTTCTGATTTTATTTGTCTCAATGAGAATCTATTTTGAACCCAGTACATCAAGATGGTGGAAGTGTGGGGGACGAGGACTACTTTGGATCCCAGTAAACCAAGACGGTGGAGGTGCGGGGAACTGGGGCGGCAGGCCCCAGTCCCCGCACAACCACCGTACACTTAAGAGAGTCAACAGCAATGAAAGCGGTAGTAAATTGAATATTTAAAAGCATGATTTGTAGGTATCTGTGCGTTGATAATGTATATACTTTTTATATCACCTGTTATTATCACTTATCCTATGTTCAAAAATAATATAGATTTATATAGTGGATCTTCTACTGTACGACATACATTTGAATATATCGAGCAATTTCAAAGTTGCCTGAGTATCCTTTCCAAGTCCTTCCATCCAACCTTCAATCAAATTCCAAAAATGCAACCGGATAGCCTAGTCCTTAATCCCTGTTTTCGACTTCGTGAGTCGCTTGCCGAATACTTACAAATAGTAGATATCACGTCAACAGATGCTTTCCAATTAGCACTAAATATCTCAATGGCGTTTTCACCTAGGGATGCGTCGCCAGCATCGATCTTTGACTTGAGGCTCTTTAAAGATGACGAAGTGGGTCCTCCTACTTTGCTTTCGTGTTTTGTATTCTTTTCGTAGTAATATATCTTATGGGCTTCCATTTTCAATTTTTCCCTTTTGTTAGGTCTCCACCCTCGCCAAAGTAGTTCATTTCGATCGGTATAGCAATTATCGCGCGCGCTTTGCGCGCTTCATACGTCATGGAGCCATGCTCTACGCATGTGATGTTCTTCTACGATCTGGTGTAGACATTCGAACTAAGGATCTGTCTGGACCGGTAACAGATGATATAAATGTCGGCGTCTTTCGGGATGCCCTCCTTATGGCATACGATAATGCACGATCTGCAGCACTGTCATCAGATAGCCCTTTGGCGGGTGCAGCCAATGGTACAGTTGCCTATTATACGAGCGAGTCGAATTCCAGTATACCTTATTATAAGTACAACTGGAGACAGGCAGCGTTCGTCCAGTTAATTGGTGACCTGCGCAAGGTATATTCAGGAATTTATATGGCCTGTCTACAGGCATTTTATATTTTCTATATTTTTATATTAACTATACTTCTAACAGGCCTTAAACTTTCACGACGCTGCAATTGGGAGCCCGAATGGGTCTACTCAGCTGCGTGAACGACCAACGGAACCTGTACTCGCAGCGATGTGGACAGGTATTTCTGACACGGATTGTATGTCATCCTACGACGGCGAGCCATCTCAGGTCAGTCTAATTCATTCTGCCTTTTTCTTGTTCATTTAAATCGTCAATCGTTCGTTTTGTTTGTCGATTATTTACTTATACGTTTTCTCCCAACGTTCTTCATCGTGCAGAATGCCTTTGTCACAGCACGTTTGGCATCCACGCCATGTGTGCTATCACCGGTTATCAGACAAGCCTCTGTACTTGATGCATTTTCGCCTCAGGTATAAACCTACTTTCTAAACGCTACTGATGCACATTCGCAGTACTGCTACCATTGCCTTCTTTTTGTAAATATTACTATGTGCACTTTTTCATTAGTGTATTGTTTTAAGTATTGTACTCATTCATCCTATTGACTTTTGTATAGGGAATCCCTCGTTGTCTTGACGTACAAGCATTTGAACGTGTGGCCGACGACGGCCAGGGGATAACACTCTGGGAAAGGTTTTTTTCCGTAATGGTTTTTTCTTCCGTAAACTGCAGTTTGGATTCCATAAAGTCTGGTTTGCTACTTTTACGGAAAACTTGACCTACCCAAATCCACTAAGTTTCTTTTGTGACATTTACGGTTATAACTTTCATAAGTGTTGAACTTGACACTCTGTGAGGCATAGTGACTGCTCTTGCCTTTTCCCATGACATTTTCCGTAAAATTTTTACGGAAAATTTTAGGTGGTCATCAGAACAAGGCAAAAGCCCTAAATTATCATCTACTTAACATTAGCTCTTTGTTTTAATAATAGCGCATTGTTGTAATGCGAAAAGTACCAAGTAAGAGGCAAAGATCAAGCCTTCAACTGTGGGAACTTATACAAGAAATAAAGAAGTAAACGTCGGTTATGAAAGCGAAAAACAACTTGAGGCATCAAGAAGGACCAATTGAGGTCGTACATGACAGTTTGTAAAGTACGACCAAAGCATATTTCCTTTAGGCAAGCTACAATTATAGGATTTCATGTATTAGTTTCTAATTAATAAACAGTCTAGAAGATATTAATTCAAGAGCAATCTGTCCTAGTGAAAGGAATCCCAATGCGATAAAGGTGTGACAAAGTTAAGCTCCAAAACCTGGAAATGCTGATTCAAAATTATCATTATTATACAAATAAGACACATTTCGGCAAATTTAGAAGCAAAGGTTCGGGCATCAGTCGGGATGATTGTTGACCAGCGTCAGCAGCCGCACTTTTGGCGGCCTAAATGGATTGAAGCAGCAGGAGCCGTCGAAATTATGTAAGTCTCACATCTAATGCATGACTACGAAGATAATAACAGGAATTTGCGTGTTTGCCGATATGTTTGCTGGCTCAATGCCAACTTGCTTCGCTATTTAGGATGGAAATGCTGCTTGGATGAATGACATTGATATAAAGCAAGTTGTGTTCAAAAGAATCCGATTCAGTAAGGACGGTAAACAGGTTGCAGTCTCATAACGTCGTCTGGCTATAGTTGAATCCAGCCAATGAGATCTCCCTCCCTTCCTCCCTGTGCCTGCCTCCATCGCTCCCTGTGCCTTCTTTCCTTCCTGCTGTGCCTCCCTCCCTCGCAGTGCCTCCCTTCCTCGCAGTTCCTGCCTCCCTCCCTGCCTGTGCCTCCCTCCCTCCTTGTGCCTTTTTTCCTTCCTGTGCCTCCCTTCCCCCCTCCCTGTCCCTCCCTTCCTGCCTGTTCTTCTTGCCTTCTTTCCCTTCTGCCTAGCCATCTAGGCCTGGTATAAGGCTTTTGAGTGGCTAAACCTTAGTGTTTTTGTTAAAAAACTGATGTTATAATCCTGGAAAACCATACAAATCCGTTAAAATTTCATACATAAAACTTTCCGTAAACTGCTGCTTTCCGTCCGTAAAGGTTTTCCATAAACCCGGTGGGCATATTACGGAATCATTTTATGGAAAGTTATTTTCCGTAAAATGGGGTCATTTTACGGAAAACATCCACCCCATTTTACGGAAAATTGACCCCCCGGTTTTCCCAGAGTGTAACTGGAGTTTTGGTTAGTACATTTCCGCGATTCATGATTTTACACGTCAATGTTTGTTATGGGGTTGATATCGTTATCCGGTGACGTTGTTTTGACTTTAGTGTTGATTTACCTAAAACCCTAGTGTTGATTTAATAAAATTAATCGTCGCCATTCCGCCAATACTTTGTTGTCCTCCCTTGTTTAAATGCGTACTTAGATCCTCATATAATGTCGTCATTATCTTGCAGGCGACCCCTCATCGTCGTGATAACCAAGCAGGACAAAGTGATTCTGCACCTCGGGACGGAACACCATTGGCTACGGTGCGTACATAATGAATTCCGTAAATGTTCAATCTCCGTTTATAATTTTTTAAGTTTCACTGATTGCTACCACTTTTATTGCTACCCGCTTTTATTAGCTAGTCTAGTATTTTTAGTTGTTTTTAGTTTAGTTATATAGTTTATTTCGTTTTAGTTATTTTAGTTTTGGTCGTTTATTTATGTAAGGCCCCTGGGAATTTTCTCAGTCGTCCGCCCCTGTAAGGAGTCCTAGTAGTGTAAGGCCCCTGGGAATTTTTACAGTCGTCCGCCCCTGTAAGGAGTCCTAGTAGTGTAAGGCCCTCGGGAATTTATACCATCTTAGGGTTTAAGGGTTTTAGGGTTTTAGTTAGGGTTTGTAGGTGACCCTGGGCAAAGCATGTTAGCTGATTTTGAGTGAGATGGCAGGCTACCCAGCAAAGCGCGCACCCCATGTGTGTAGAGCACTTCAAACAGCGGTCATTTTGATGAATTGCCCTTGCTGAAGTCTATTTGCCGAATGCTTGGCTATGTTTTGGGGAAAGGCAGTTGTGACAAGTGTGATTACAGTAGCATTATCCCCGCATCCATCCATTTATGTACATCCATCCATCCTATCTACGTCCATCCATCCATCTACATCCATCCCTCCATCAGATGGACTGCGTGAGAAGCCGGCTAGCAGCTTGGGCAGGTGTGTGAGAGAAGTCCTTTGTTGGATCCCTACGTGCCAGTCCCATGCTGAATTGATGGAATATGCTTGAGTTTGCCACAATCTGTGTATGTGCCTGAAGGCTGCGTTGTACAGCCTTTGCATTATGTGAATGATCCCCGTAGAAAATATGCAGGGGATTGATGCATGCTGGGTTGCTGCAAATGTGCATGGCAATCGGCTTATAGGTCAATGGGTCATGCGCCGGTTGCTTGGCAGCCTTTCGTGGTCTTGGCTCCAGGTGGGTTGGGTACTGCATCCTGCCATTTTGAGGCCATCCCTGCATTGCCCATAGAATGAAGTGGTGGGCTCCCATGTAGATCCCACTCCTCTGGGTTCCTGGTGAACGTCTCCCCGCAAGGAAGTAGATATATCCTGTCCTGTTCTGGAACAATAACCTTTTTTTTAGCCTGATTTTTAAGCTGCCTGGTAATGGAGGCACCTCGTAATAATAATGTTCGTCGGCCACCACTCCTCCTCCTCCTCCTGATGATGAAGTGGCGGAAGCCAGCAGCTGTTGTCGTTGTTGGTGCACCTCTCCACTTATGATGGCAGTAGTAGCAGGAGGAGGAGGCGGAGGAGGAGGAGGGTGATGAGATGGAATAATACTACCAGCAGCCCGCACACGTGGCTGTGCAGCTGGTCTGCAGAGCGAGAGGGTTATGCATGGAGAATCCATGGAAACATGAGGCACATGCCGTCCAGCTACATGTTCAGCAAGTGTGTCTTTGGCTGCCTGCACCTGTGCTGCTGTTATTAGGGTGGGTGGATTGGGTTGCTGCTGGAAGGGTGATGATGGGTGATGATGAGCGGCGGCGACAATCTGTTGCTGCAGTGTATCCACGGGATCATCATCAGCAGCAGCAGCTTGCACCGTCATGACGACTGTGGGCGGCTGCTGCTCTTGCTCTTGCTGCGGCTGCTGCGGCTGTAATTGCTGTAATAATTGTGTACCCTCATCATCACCAGCAGCCTGCTGCTGCAGCAGCTCGTCGCGGCGCATGGCAGCAGGTACATCCTTGTGGAACATGTCCTGGGTGATCCTGGAGAGCCGAGCTAAAGTGCCTGTAGAATATCCTTGATCTAGAGCTGCAGTCTGTAGTACCGGTACCAGTGCTCCCTGCATCGCTTGCAGTAAGTCCTCTAGCGGCGGCTCCGCTCCTGCTGCTGCTGCGGCAGCTGCTGCTGCTGTTGCTGTTGCTGTTCCTGCTGTTGCTGCTCCCGGCGGGGAGCGGGGCGGCGCAGCAATGAACACCAGTGGAAACCACACAAGGAGTGCATTCTTCACGATCAGTCGTTCGGTCTGGTCCATGCCCAGTGCCGTGGAGATATTTCGCACTGCATCATCCCACTCTGCCCTCTGATGGGTGGGGACAATGCGCCATTTGGGTTGAAGGTGGTCTCCAAGGAAAGCCATGACCCTGAGGATTCCCCGAAAGATGCTCCTTTTATTATAATGCCTACTCCATAGACCGCCATCCTGTTGTTGTGCGTTCTCCCAGCTGCCGCTGCTGCTGCTGCTCGATGGTGCTGCTGCTGCGGTCGCCATGTCATCAACTGTTCTTCCCCTGGCAGTCTGCGTGCATGATGATATGCATGATGAAGAAGAGTTATTAGTACAAGGTAGGAGTAGATATATAGTTACTAGTAGTAGTACAAGGACCATACGTATTATATTAAGTTAATATATATAGGTCTTGACGTACCTTGACTTGTTGAAGCCTGGGGTGGAGATAATGATGCTGGATGGTGTTGGCTGCTGCTGGTTGTGATGGCGACGATGAGGATGATGAGGACGACGATGAGGATGATGAGGATGAGGACGACGAGGAGGATGACAATAATGACACCACGAGCCGCGGTGGCATCAGTAGGCTGGCTTGCCCTCAACGTTGGAGGCATGCCAATTGTTGGGGGAGCCAGGGAATTCCTGGATCCAGGATGCTGCTGCCAGCGCCTTGATGAGGTGCTCCGCCGGCTGGGGCTGGGGCTGGGGCTGGGGCGGCTGGGACTACTGCCGCTGCCACGGCCGCTGCCAGTGCGTCTGCCCGTGCCTGTTCCTCTGCCGCTGCCGCTGCCCGTGCCGCTGCTGTTGCCCGTGCCGCTGGCGTCGCCCGCCGTGCCGATGCCGCTGCCGCTGCCTGGGCCGCAGACTGGGCCGCTGCCTGGGCCGCTGCCTGGCCGCTGCCTGGACCGCTGCCATCAGGGCCTGTGCCGTTGCCGCTGACGCTGCCTGTGCCTGTGCCTCTGCCTCTGCCTCTGCCCGTGCCGCAGCCCTGTTCTTCCTCCGTGTACTGGTATTATACCGCCGGCAGCATTCCAGGCGGCGCTGGCGTTTGGTTGCTCGCTCGGCGTCGGAGTAGCTGGCATCCTCATCAGGATCCTCATGATCATGATGATCATGAGAATCCTCTGCTGCTGCTGCTGATGCAGTAGTAGTAGTACGTGGCATCCTATTAAAGAGAGTCTGCTGGGGCGGCGTCTCTCTGCGTCGTATTATTACGTCGGCGGGGGGGGCGTACTAGTACGTGTACGTGTACGTGTACGTGTACGTGGCTGTTGGCGTGGCTGTTGGACGCCGCGAGTCGAGCGATATGTACCTATCTATCCAGCGGCTTGTGTTTTTCCAAAGTTTTATCTGTAAAACACGATATCTGTAAAACACGATATTTGATTAAAGGATATGAATAACACGAGACGCGCGCGCTCGCTGTGCAGCTGTTGTTGTTGCCGTCGCTCGCGACGACGTACGATGATGACGCACGGTGGGTCCACTAAGAGTTGTCTGCTGGCGAGTTGATACGGGTTTGTATGTGATTTATAGGCTTTATTCACAGGGAGTGATGACGACGATAGCGATGATAGCAGCAAGAATAATATATAAGAGTACATTGAGGGTCTATTCTCTATCTGCTGTATATCTACACGCACGCACTGTTTCGTTTCCTTTATAACACGGTATTATTGTATAACAGGAACTAATATATTATCCGGATGAGCGATTTTTGTGGGTTTTTGTGGGACGATGTAATAATAATCTTTCGCCGACAACAGATGTTGTATCGTCCGTGACGGATAGTAAATAAGGTCCGTTTTTCAAGGAGGGAATGGTGATGATGTATTATTATGATCACGCACGATCATGACGATGATAGCTGTGCAATAACGAACGAACGACGCATAGCCATAGACATATATAGTCCTCATTTCGCAATTAACCGAGCTAGATAATAATGCAGCATGTCGTGGGTAAAATGTGTGGTGTGTGATGGCAGCAGGTGGCAGGTGGTCGACGCTGCTGACGACGGTCGACAAAGTAAGACCGCGATCGTTGTCGTCGACCGTTGATGACGCCGGTTGTTGTCATCCGGTATTGTGGCCCGACACGGCTGCGTTGCGTCGATTTGAGGCGAGGTTTTGGAAGCTGGTACTTGCGCGCGGCGTTTGGTGCTGTTTGTGGCGCGTTTGGCGGTGGTGAAGAATCGCCAAGCGCAGCAGTGCCTGGCTCCAGGCCCCCGACCGGACATCCAATGTGCTGCTGCGGGGGCATTGGGTGTTGGTGTGGATGGATGTGAGAATGTGGAGCAAGCAGGGTTGCGTTTTGGGTTGCTGGACGCTGTTTGGCCTTGGGTTGTGGTAATTTCGGGATCCGGACGGACAGGAGCCATCGATAATGCGATGGACATACAACGATTGCTGCTGCTCATTTTCATTTAGAGCTCGCCTTTTTATAATAATATCTATACGGGCTGGGGCTGTGTGTTTATTATTTATATATTATGAGTAGCAAGGAGCTGCTGAGCGAGCACAAGCAACCCTCATAAGTCATCATAAATATATCAATACAGATTATATATACAACGACAACATGTCAGATCAGGGGCAGTTATTTCGGGGGAGGTCACCTCATAATACCTATTAGGGTTAGTTGAGTGGGTTTGTTGCGACATGACTCATGCACGCGCCAAGCAACCAAAACAAAATCTCCTCTCTCTTCGACGTGTTCTTCTTCTATGTCCTAGTACGTTTTTGATTGCTGTGCATCATCGGCAAAGATGCTATTGTTATGATGACTACTTCAATGTCAACGTTCGCGCTCTTTCTGAGTCTTCGACGATATAGGCTGTGCTGCTGCTGCCTTATGTTGCTGCTCATGTTAGGGTTTGGGTTTAGGGTTGGCACACATTTGAAAAAAGATGGAACATCATCATGCATACGGCGGTTACATACTACTACTACAGTTGCTGCACATCCGCGCATATTTTGTCTGTGCATCATCATAATAACAACAACAACAACAACAACAACAACAACAACAACAACAACAACAACAACAACAACAACAACTACTCCGCTCTCCCCCCCAACATCTCGCCACCAACTCCTCCTCAGCCACAACGCCAAGGAAACTGCTGTGCAGCACACGCCGTCGTCGGTCCGCGTCTCCGTCCGCATAAGGCAACGTTTAGGGTAGTTGGCCGAAATATTGTACACTCCTCCTGCACGCAAGCACGCCTGCGCATGGATGCAAAACAGTGGGCAGAGGCGTATAGGACTGATTGAGTGATTGAGTGAGAACGATCAAGAGAAAATGGGGTCGTGCTGTCGTACGTGGATGGACGCGCGGAGCTGCACGGCAACACGAGCGCGCTCGTCCGTTTGGCGGGGCAAACGGCGATGGCGGCAACAAAAAAACGCACAGCCCTTTTCGCGTTAGCTATGTGCGCACTCTTCGCTACGACTTGGTGCTGCTGGCAACGCGCTGTGCTCTTTGTCCTTGCAAAAGCATTCGGCATCATTGCTCGCGACAACCCTAACACACACAAGAGCATGCATGCACTACAGGGCGTTGGGCGTTTTTTTGTTTTATTTTATTGACGTGCGCGGCGGGGTCGTGCTGTCGTACGTGGACGCGCGGAGCTGCACGGCAACACAACACGAGCGCGCTCGTCCGTTTGGTGGCAAACGGCGATGGCGGCAACAACAAACGTGCTGTCGTACGTGGGCAAGTGGAGCTGTGCACGGCACTCGTCCTAAAAACATAACATAATAAAACGGCCAGCATATCATGATGCGGGCCGCCTCATCGTGCGCTCTCATCGTGTGCGCGTGTTGGGGCGCGCCGCGCAGCATGCTAAGCTGCTAAAAGCAGCTGACGTCGCCGCCCTTTCGCGCGACGGCTCACCGATGACGACGTCACCCCTGTCGTACGTGGACGCGCGGAGCGATACGACACCGATGACGTCACCCATGTCGTACGTGGACGCGCGGAGCGATACGACAGCAGCGGACGCGTGAGCGACTGCTGCTAATAAGCTGAGCTGAGCTAATAAGCTGACGTCGCCGCCCTTTCGCGACGGCACGGATGACGTCACCTCTGTCGTACAGACGGACGCCGCTTGGAGCAGTACGGCAGCGGACGCGTGACGCGACCGCACGCACGCCGCGCAGCACGTCGCACCGCACCGCACGCGTAGGGCGCACTGGCTAAGGGCACAAGCGACCCCCCCCAACACACACAAACGCATATATATGCATGCACGACTACAGGGCGTTGGGCGTTTGTTTTATTTTATTGACGTGCGCGGCGGACGACCCAGCCGCACAGCAACACGAGCGCGCTCGTCCTCCGTTTGGCGGCAAACGGCGGCGGCGGCAACAAACGTCTGGCGCGCGCGCGATGTTAGTTGGCGCACAGCATGCTGCTCTAACCCTAAGAAAGGTCGCCTTTCTCGCGACCTTTCTCTAAAAGACACAAAAGCACACTCTATTAGAGGGCAAGGGTCGGGGTCGGGGTTTTCGGGGTCGTGTCGTATGTGGACAAGTGGAGTTGCACGGCGGCAACACCAGCGACGATGCTATTCCGTTTGGCAGCGCATGATTACTACCTTTTCTACTTTCATCGCTCCTATCATATTTGGCGACTTGGCGACTCTCTAAAAAAATGACGCATCATCATAGCCCTCGCGCGCGCGCGATGGCGGCGCATAGGCTTTGCGGTGCATCATATGGCGCACGGCGCAACACCAACAAAAGCTATCGTTTTGGGGGGTGGCGTGTGTCGTACGTGGACAAGGGGGAGTGGTACGGCGGGAAATGCGACATCCAATCCTTTCTTTGCTGGTAAACGCGGCACAAACGCAGCACCACACAGCGCACACACCACGTCCATGTCTCCTGTTATAATTTCGACGTTTGGCGACTCTCTTTATACAATAAAACAAAACGCATGATGGCTCTGACGCGCGCGCAATGGCGGTGCATATAGAGAGATATGGCGCACGGCGCAACACCAACAAAAGCTATCGTTTTGGGGGGTGGCGGCGGCGGCGATGGGGGTGGCGTGTGTCGTACGTGGACAAGGGGGAGTGGTACGGCGGGAGTTATATGCGTGTCGATGATGCGTGGTGCGTGTGCAGGTGGGAGTAGCGCAAGCGCAACTTCACTGGCAACTACCTTGCGATCAATCACGGGTCACTGACGGCGAGAACTGATTGCACAGCAGCGCGGTGACGTGTCCTGCCTCTTCCGATCACTCTTATGCACACGCTCGGCAAACGAGCAAACCAGCAAACGAGCGTTTGCGCGCCAAGCGTGTGCGTCAGAGTGATCTGGAGAGGCCGGGACACGTCACCGCGCTGCTGTGCAATCAGGTCGCGTGTACCGTCGTCGGCGGCGACATGGGCGGCGGCATGGGCACCAGCCGCCCAGCATGATGGCTCTGACGCGCGCGCAATGGCGGTGCATATATAGAGATATGGCATACAGCGCAACACTAACAACAGCTAGCGTTTTGGGGGGGGTCCGGCGGCGGCGATGGGGGTGGCGTGTGTCGTACGTGGACAAGGGGGAGTGGTACGGCGGGAAATGCGACATCCAATCCTTTCTTTGCTGGTAAACGCGGCATAAACGCAGCGCACACAGCACACATGTTTTCCATGTCTCCTAATACATATACTTTCGACGTTCGGCGAGTCTCTCTTTAAAAAAATAGGTAAGGCATGGCGCGATGGCTGTGCATATACCTAACAAAAGCTATCGGCAACAGCACACTTGTGCGCGTTTCGGGGGTTGGCGATGGTGGCGTGTGTCGTACGTGGACAAGGGGGAGTGGTACGGCGGGAAATGCGAGATCCAATCATTTCTTTCCTGGTAAACGCGGCAAATGCAGCATGATTACTTTGTTTCATCACCGCTCCTAATATAATTTCGACGTTTGGCGACTCTCTTCAAAAAACGACGCATCATGGCTCTGAGACGCGCGCGCGATGGCGGTGCATATGCATCATTTTTGGGGGTGGCGATGGTGTCGTACGTGGACAAGGGGGAGGTGACATCCTTTCGGCGTCGCGGCAAACGCAGCAGCACACGTTTTTTATATTTTAATCTCTTTAACGACCACGTGGCTACGACGACAACAACGCCGCGACTCTGTAAAAGAACAAATCAGGGGGCCGCGCGCTTGCGCATTGGGCGCGCGGCCCCACCAACAAAAGCTAACGGCAACAGCACATACTTGGTGGCGTTTTAGGGGTGGCGATGGCGATGGTGTCGTGTCGTGTCGTACGTGGACAAGGTGGAGTGATCGGAGGTGAGAGATCCGTTTTGGGTTGGGTCGCGGCAATCGCAGCAGCACGTTTGCTGACAAACACACGCGTGTGCTGACCTGACGCTCGTGCTATAAACGTCCACGGCGTCCCGCGCATGCCTTCGCACGACCGCCCGCGTCCACGCCGTCCTCCGCCAAGGATGTCAGCGGCGCGGCGCGTCGCGTCCGCTCTTTGCTAGGCATACTGCGCGCACACACGCACACAAGCACGCGTGCGCATGGATGCAATTTTGGGAGGCGTAGGGATGGCTGAGTGAGAGCGTTCAACAGGAAAATCACGAACATGTAACACGAAATATATCCGCCTTCGCGCGACCGCCGCCCGCGTCCGACCGCCCTCCTCCGCCAAGGATGTCAACGGCGTGGCGCCACGCGTCGATACTAGTGCGCACGTTACTAGTGGTCTGCTACGTGAACGGTGGACGGTGAAGAACGGTACGGGTGGTTATCTTGTCCGTGCCACAAAAACGTACAATGCCGATCCGCACGACAGAGGAAAACGCTCACGAACAAACGGCACATCACCCATGCATGGGTTGTCGCATGGGTTGTGTGTATGCTGCTTCGCTTTCGCGCATACCTTTTTTGGTTTGGAGTGTCTTGGTGTCTTGTCGCGACAGCAGGCGCGAGCGACCTGTGGAGCATATCATCACGACATGCGCCACACGCACAGCGTGGTAAACGCATCACGCACGCACGCAGACGTCCACGAAGACCAAGGAGATGTGCGTATCATACGCGGCCCTGTAAAATACGCGAGTGCGTATTTGGGGCGCCGATTTTGCGTGCATGTACGACAACGTTAAACACTTCCTATTGCAAGGATAGTTATCCGAACTAAGATTGAGCTTACGGAGCAACGACGTTTTTATATTCGTGGATAACCGTGCCGTGCGTTTTGAAAGGCGCACGGCACGGTTGGAGGTGACAGGACGGCCTAGGATCGGCCTAGAGGTGACAGGAGAGGTCTGACAGGACGGCCTCGGATCGGCGTACAGGTGACAGCATCGGCCTAGGTTCGGCCTAGGATCGGCCCGCATATCGAGCCGGTCGATAACGCCTATAGGATTGGCCCACACCCGATAAAGCATCTAACGGCTCACCCGTCATCACAAAACCTGCTCCTCGCCTATTTTTGTCAGACACCTGCCTCCGCTGCCTGCTCAAAATTGGCGCATCCGCGCGAACATCTCATAACGATGAAGAGAGCTTCGTGCTGCGCAAAGACAAGTTGTCGCCTTCATGCCAGTCGGGCGCGGCGCCGTTTAGGACGGCGTCCGCCCCTAGCACAGCAGAAGCAAAATTCCATAGATACAATAAGTAACTCTGATATGTTCCGGGGGCGGGCCACCAATGGCTTTGAGAGCGCCGCCGCTCCGCGCCGCCGCCGCCATCGTCCATGTTCGGCCCCACAGCCCGAGAAGAAACCATCTTGCTCGCATAATAAGGCTCTCATTTGTGTGTGGTGCATCTTCCATTCATCCATCCTATTTTCGCATTTCGCCTCACGATGTCGACAACCGCCGCGATGCCGCATCGCGGCCGTCTTACTTGTTGAAAGCAACGTGCATGAATCTTTATGTTCGGTTATCGCTACTGAATGACCCATATGAAAACATAAAGGTAAGCGCGATGAGTAAGTCGCCATCACAATACATGTTGTGTGTGCAGTACAGGCCGTCGCTTTTCCCTCGCCACATCGCCACATCGCCGGCCCCCTCCTCCCCCATCCCACCCGCCGCGCCGCACAAGCGGCCCCCGGCCCCACACTCCCACACACCCTCGTGCCCGCCATCTTCGCTTTAATTCAATTTAAAATGCATTGACGTCCCAAGCGTGCCGAGCTCCCAGGCGCGCTGGCCTGACCACGTCACGGACGCAAACATCCGCGCGGATATAACGGACGTCAGTGCGTATCGGTCCGCCCGTCCGTCCGTCCAGATAGCGGACGCAAGTGCGTATCCGTCCGTCCGTCCGTCCGTCCGTCCAGATAGCGGACGCAAGTGCGTATCCGTCCGTCCGTCCAGATAACGGACGCCAGTGCGTATCCGTCCGTCCGTCCGTCCGTCCGTCCAGATAACGGACGCCAGTGCGTATCCGTCCGTCCGTCCGTCCGTCCGTCCAGATAACGGACGCCAGTGCGTATCCGTCCGTCCATCCTTCCGTCCGTCCGTCATGGATAACGCAGCTTGCCATATAAAAACGAATATTTAAAAACCATAATAGAGAAATCAGGACATTCGTCCGTCCGTCCAGATAACGGACGCCAGTGCGTATCCATCCGTCCGTCCGTCCGTCCGTCCAGATAACGGACGCCAGTGCGTATCCGTCCGTCCGTCCGTCCGTCCGTCCAGATAATGGACGCCAGTGCGTATCCGTCCGTCCATCCGTCCGTCCGTCCAGATAACGGACGCCAGTGCGTATCCGTCCGTCCGTCCGTCCGTCCGTCCGTCCAGATCAAGGACGCCTGTGCGTATCCGTCCGTCCGTCCGTCCGTCCGTCCAGATAACGGACGCCAGTGCGTATCCGTCCGTCCGTCCGTCCGTCCGTCCAGATAACGGACGCCAGTGCGGACATCTCAAGCTGGCATGTTAACGTTGCAGCTAGGAAACCCTACGCTATGTTATTGAGTTCAGTCACGAGAACAACGTTCAGGAGAACACTAACATGTGCGCATGAACCAGATCCCAGCTCGTTGTTGTGGTTGGGTGGACCAAACCCAAACCCAAACCCAAACCCAGGAAAGCCGCATGGCGCCTGGAGGGTACCCGCGTACCCGCGTAACACTCGCGTAGCCTTGTAACATACAGAGGAAGGGTACTGGGAAGGTTGGATGGGCTGGGACAGCGCGGATGAGTCCGCGCGGATAACGGACGTCAGTGCGTATCGGAGGCGGAGGGCTGTCCCGCCGGATGGTGGCGGAGGCGGACATCTCAAGCTGGCATGCTTACTTTGCAGCTGGCGGTACGATTCACATTACTTGGAAGCCATTGTTATTGAGTTCAGTCACGAGAACAACGTTCAGGAGAACACTAACATGCGCGCATGAACCAGATCCAAGCTCGTTGTTGTGGTTGGGTGGACCAAACCCAAACCCAAACCCAAACCCAGGAAAGCCGCATGGCGCCCGGAGGGTACCCGCGTAGCCTTGCAACCTACAGAGGAAGGGTGCTGAGAAGGGTGGATGGGCTGGGACAGCGCGGACGAGTCCGCGCGAAGCTGCCCGTGCGCCTATCCGGCAACCAACCAACCAACCGACCCGCACGTACGCACGTCGCCTTACGCCTCACGAACAAACCGCGCAATAACCGCAAAGCTGCACTTCCGCTGCTTTCTGTGTGACAATATGGCACGATTGATGATGATGACATGTACCGAGCTTCGCGATTCGCGAGCATCGCGCAACTTCGCGATGGCGAGGAGAACGAATGAACGAATCAATGTGATGATTAGGAGAGCTAACTTGAAGGATTAGATATGCGCGCTTTAGCCCGCTGGATCTGCTTGATTGCTGGCCTCTACTCTTGTGGTTCCTTTCGACGGCGCCTTTCGACGGCGCCTCTCCAAGTAGCAGAGCGGAAGTTCTTGTATTATGGTTGCTGGTTTTTTCCGTGGTACCCTAGCCTACCCTCAGGCGCGCGCGCGCGCGCGCGCGTACACAGCCACGCACCCATGCGAGCGAAAGCATTTTGATGACGGTTCCGAGTGGAACCACAACCTTTCCTTGCTGTCGGCCGACGGACATCTGGACATACTCAATTCGTTAAACACCATGCGCATTTTGCTATGCTCGGCTACTGACGAACGCGACGTGGGAGCTAACGAAAACGCGTGCGGCAGCGAATCATCATGGACGCGGACGTGGAGGCGGGTGATGAAGCATAACGAGACAACGGATTGTCGGGACTCCATCGGTGCGGTGGAGATGGGTGGACGTGATGGGTGGAGAGGTGGGCGGGGATGATGGGCGGAGAAGGCGCAGTTGATTGGCAGCGGCGGACCGTCCGAGAGGAGATGGCGGAGAATCATCCGAGGCAGCGTATTTCCACAGCTCGGGTTAGTCATTATAGTATATATATGTGTGTGGAAATAGGTATAGGTATAGATATGTAGGACTAACAACTACTAGTAAGGTTCCGCAAGGTTTCCACAAGGTTTGATTGCAACCGTGCATATCCAAAGCCGCGTCGTCACCGTTACGTGGGTCACGGTCTCGGTCGTATATGTGTGCATATATAGGGCATCGAAGCCCATCGAGGTCTCACAAATAACCTGTAGGGCTTAGGCAGGGTTAGCTTATTATTAAGCCTTTTTTTTCATTATTATTATTCATTATTATCATGGCTGCTGATGAGGCACCGCCGCAGCGATACACCCGCCAGAATCCTTACTCAAATCAACACTTGGATACATTTCGTGAGTCCATTACCTACATCCGAGCCGAAAAGGGTTGTGCTGCACGCTCTGCGTTCCTGCTGGCTCTTGAAGTAGCAACCAGACTTCGAGGGGATTATGTGGAATACGCGGGATACATTGGAACCGCGCCTGAAAATGCGTCACCATCAAGCATCTTCGACTCGCGGCTTGAAAAGGATGGCGTGGTAAGCTATACTCTGTAGGTAGGACTCGCGCGGCATTGATCCCCACCCTGTGATTTCTCACCCTGTGAGCCCAGGTTCGCACATTTGGCACGTTCTTGGGCTATACCGAGCCGTCCCATCGGCGCAATTTTTCAAAGTACATCAGCAAGGGCGCTCGACTATACGTGCTGCAGCGGCTCAGCGTGGACTTCGACATCAACCTGGATAATATATCATTTAAATGGGGCCTGAAGAGCGAGGCGGATGCCCAACTGGTGGAGAGGGCTTTAGGAATTGTGTGGGAGAGAGCGGCGTCACTTGCCCTTCCGGCTGACAGCAATACGGCAGGTGCAGCCGCTGGGACGCTGACATATTACACAGACGACAAGGGCGAGGAGCAACCCTGTTTTAGGTACAACTGGGAACAAACCGCGTTCATACGGTTTGCTTATGACGCTGAAGCGGTGAGATGCTGCAAGTTTGATGTCCCCTACCGTAATGCGTGGTGTTCTCTCACATCGACCGCTCACTTGAACATGGCAATGCCCGCCGACAGGCTCTTCGCTCTTGGCGTTCAAGGTCAGCAGCGGCGGCCAGCCCGCCGGCGGCGGCGGCGGCGGTGGCGGTGGGTTGTAGGGGCACAGTCCACGTACACAGCAATACCGGGGGGATTTGTCGTCATCAGTGCTGTATCGCTCCGCGCGTCCACGTACGACAGTGACGTCATCATTGCCGTATCGCTCCGCGCGTCCACGTACGACAGGGTGACGTGGTGACACGTACACAGCAATACCGGGGGGATTTGTCGTGTGCATAATATAGCACGTCCCATCTGCCGTCGTAACAGTCTTTCCGGCCCCGTTAAATCCGTGCAGGCGCTGGACTGGCCATTCATATGGCCTCCCCGCTCTCCCAGTTCTGCTGCTGCTGCTGCTGCAGCGGTGAGTTGTTGGGGCAGTGTGAGACGGTCGGCCTAGGAGGAGACATTACAGATAACAGTCTCCCCGGCCCCCGTTCCATCCGTGTAGGCGGCGGATAACTTCCCATTGGGGCTTCTCCCATGGATTGGCATGGCGGCAACGACGGCAGCAGCGGCGGTACCAACGCCGGTACCGACGCCGGTACAGACGCAGCCGGTACAGACGCCGACGGCGGCGTCGGTACCGGCGCCGCCGGGCCCGGCAGCAGCGGCGGTACCAACGCCGGTACCGACGCCGGTACAGACGCCGACGGTACTGACGCCGCCGTCGGCGTCTGTACCGGCGCCGCCGGGCCCGGCAGCAGCGGCGGTACCAACGCCGGTACCGACGCCGGTACAGACGCCGACGGTACAGACGCCGACGGCGGCGTCGGTACCGGCGCCGCCGGGCCCGGCAGCAGCGGCGGTACCAACGCCGGTACCGACGCCGGTAGAGACGCAGCCGGTAGAGACGCCGGTGTCGCCGCCAAAGGTGAGTGCAACATGTACAGTGTTCTCGTCAGCATCTGGCATTTGACGCCAGATTTGCAATCCGAGTACGGCGAAAATCACGTTTTCTTTGATGACGGTTTCTATAAGAATAACGTAATGCTTTCATATTTTGTTGATTTGCTGTACGAAATAAAGTCGGGTGCGATTGATGGAAGGCCGATGAATGTGCTGTGCATCCGAATTATGACCATAATACAGTCTTCCGCGTAAGACATGCTGTGCATCTGATTATGACGATAATGCCAGTCTTCCGTTATGACATGGCCGACTCCTGCGCCTCTGCCTGACCCAGGAGGTTCCTCCTAAGCCACGCAAGCCCAGATCTAAACGCTCTCCACCACCTCCGGGACAGGTAAGTGGAGCATTGTGAATGCGGCCACAGGATTCATTGTAAACGCCTCGACAGTCTAGGGAATGTGAGTATGATGTGGAGGCTGACATAAGTCATGATGGCAATCATGAGCGCGACCAGCGGAAAACCGACCCTGCCCTGACACTGCTCCCGGCCCTGTTGCGCCGTACAGGAACCGGTGGAGGAATCAACCCACAAACCGCGCAAGCGCAGAGTGGTAAGAGGAGGCCGTCCCGCCCCATATTGTACCTTGACGGTGGAGTGGTACGGCAATGACGTGGTATGTGGTGTCGTACGTTGACGGTGGAGTGGTACGGCAATGACGTGGTATGTGGTGTCGTACAATAGTACTTAGGCCACTTCATGAGTGTAACGACAATCAAGGCACGACATGATTGCTGACGGGGTTGCTGACGAGAATGGGCCACCCTCCCGTCCCTCCCGTGCCGGTTGACCACGCAGCCGTCGCCGCCCGCCGGATCACGAGTGCCGCCGCCCGCTGGCCCAGGACCCTCGCAAGCACAACTGCCGCCGCCCGCTGGCCCAGGACCCTCGCAAGCACAAGTGCCGCCGCCCGCTGGCCCAGGACCCTCGCAAGCACAACTGCCGCCGCCCGCTGGCCCAGGACCCTCGCAAGCACAACTGCCGCCGCCCGCTGGCCCAGGACCCTCGCAAGCACAAGTGCCGCCGCCCGCTGGCCCAGGACCCTCGCAAGCACGAGTGCCGCCGCCCGCTGGCCCAGGACCCTCGCAAGCACAACTGCCGCCGCCCGCTGGCCCAGGACCCTCGCAAGCACACGTGAGTGGAAGCAGTGTCCGATGTCCGAAGTTGTGACAGTATGCCATTGATCGACGTTATGTTGTCTGCGGACGAGTAGAAGTGGTGAAGTAATACGGCAAAAATGTTGTCATGTCGTGCTTTACCACGACAGGAAATTTGCTGAAGGCCACTCTGACGCCTGTCCCTCCCCTCCCGGCCCTGTGGACCATGCAGCCGCCGCCGCCACTCTGACGCCTGTCCCTCCCGGCCCTGTTGACCATGCAGCCGCCGCCGCCGCCCGCCGGCCCAGGAACAGCTGAACCTTCGGTGCGTTTCTCGTTGCGGCACCGCGAGGTGCTGGAAACCGACGTGTCCAAGTTTCGGTACTGGTCGGGCCGCCGTCGGCGGGTCAAGCACGTGATTGCCCCAATCCCAACCATGCGGCTTCTTTCGCCTTTGACAGATGTGCAGGCCAAGGAATTTGGCAGTGGGATTGCGGCAGCGGCAGCATCCCTGGCATGCTTTGGGCTCGCCGTCGTTGAGGATGGCGTATTGCGGCAGCTGGCCATTGCGGCAGCTGCCGATGCGGTGCATCACTTGCGTGCTTCGCAGAACGCGACATACATGTTCGAGTACCTTGAACGGGACGCGCAGGGGCACATTACCCCGAAGTACGGGCAGCGAATGAGCTGCATGTTGCCATCGTCAAACACCGCGTCTTCCTCCCTAAACGCGCTGCGTGAACGAGTGCTGACCATAATGCAGCAGATCCTCCCGCACGAGGAAGAAGGTCGGACGTGGTATTCGTTCCTGCAGGGCAACAGGCCCGTCGGCACGCTGCCAAGCAGAAGCATTCAAAGTCTTTACACAAAGGCACCGCCAGGTAACACCGGCTCCTTCGTCGGTATAGTGCCGACGGTGACGGATGTTACAGAGCTTGTCGTGCCGTACAGCCACGTCATTATACAGGGCTGGGCGACCCATGTGCGACGGCTGCAGGGCGAGCAGGCGGCGGGCGTGCAGACGGCGGGCGAGGAGGAGGAGGGGGAGGGTGACGAGGGGTTTACCATTTCCGACTCGGCGGCCCAGGACATTGCGCGTACCTTCGCCACCCAGAAGGTGGTCCGATTGCACATGCACCCTGGACAGCTAGTGCTTGTTAGTGGCAACCTGGTGCAGGCAGGTGACGCCGTGAGGACGGGGCAATGGTCACCACGCATGACAGTATGTGCATTAAAGGGGGTGGAGTCAGTAGATTGGCCGTTGGAGGATATCCATGATGCACTTGCGCTCAAGTTTGGAAGTTGGACGAACAGTTAGGACGTTATATGCACTCCGGGCCAAACCATTGCTTGCACTGCATGAGCGACATATAGTGCCACGCTGAGCTGTGGATGGCTGGCTGCATATCGTAACGACAATGACAATGACAAGGATGTACGTCGTCTGTCGTACGATTGGATTGGAGGTGTTATTTAACGTTTTGGTACACTTTGTTTGGTGCTTGTTCTGGGCATCTGGACACATAACTGACTAGAGATTGCAATGATCGTGCAGAACGAACACTAACATGTGCAGCTCGCTGCCTGCTGCCAGCTGTACAGGTCGCCTTTTGGTATGTATGGTAGCGATGTAAGCGGCAAAATGGTTTCATTGAGTGGTCGCCGTTACAGGTAGTGTGAAGTGGCAACTGGCGCCACTACTACTGCTAGGTGCTGCGGCGTCTCTTCGGGTTAATGAGCTCCAAGTTAGTCACCCGATTGTTGTAGGGATCACCATCAATGTGCCCAACACGCTTGCCGCTGCTGAGGCCTCGGATCTGGCCTCCTTTGGGGTCCAGCCCAAGCACCTCCATGGAGGCGTCGGGAAGCCAGGCAATCGCCACCAGGTTACGAACAGCACGCATAACATGCTTGTTGGCGGGAGGTGGCAGCTTCAGCCGAACATATGCATGGCCGTCACGGCAGGCTGCCCGTGGCATGAGTTTGAGAACCTTCCCCGTTTCCTTCAGCCGGACAGAGCCATTTCCGTTGACCTCGTATCCTGGGGCAAAGGGTACCTCCCTGAACTGCGTTTACAGAGGCAGGTGGGTCGCAAACAAAATGAGAGCACAGTCGTTTTGTATAGCCTAAGTAGGATATATATATATATATATATATATATGTGTGTGTGTATCGTTTAACAGTTTAACGTATGTATACATACCTCCTCCTCCCTCGCCTTGTCAGCAATGTCTTCTGGCTGGGGCCGCTTGGGTTTAGGGTTTTAGGGTTTAGGGTTTAGAGGTCACCCTGCATATGACATGTTAGGCAATTTTCATGTAGATGGCAGCCTGCCTTGCCACATGTGCACCCTCGCCTTATACAGCACTAAGAAGAGAGGTCATTTTGGGGTTTTTGCCATATGTTAATATGTTTCCCACAGGATGGCCTGTTGGAGTAGTAAAATCAGTGGTGACTGGTTCATGGATGGAGGCTGCAGTCATATGTTTGCTGTTATAAAGTATGGTGAGTCAATAAATTTAGACTGCAGCAAAATTATATTCACATATTGAAGGGGAAGTATAAAATTGGGGTTATCCAAGCCTGGGCATAGGAAGTCAGTTGTGATAAGTATGATTACAGAAGCATCCATCCACCCATCCATCCACCCATCCATCCACCCATCCATCCACCCATCCATCCACCCATCCATCCACCCATCCATCCACCCATCTGTCCACCCATCTGTCCATCCAACCAACCATCCAACCAACCATCCATCCAAGCAACCATCCAAGCATCCATCCATTGGATGGACGAATTAGGTTGCTGAAGGAGTGAGAAGACTGCTAGCAGCCTGGACAGGTGTATTAGAGAAGTCCTTTGTTGGATCCCGACGTGCCAGTCCCATGCTGAATTGATGGAATATGCTGGAGTTTGCCACAATTCGTGTGTGTGCCTGAAGGCTGCATTGCACAGCCTTTGCATTATTGGAATGATCCCCGTAGAAAATATGCAGGGGGTTGATGCATGCTGGGTTGCTGCAGATGTGCATGGCAATCGGCTTATAGGTCAACGGGTCATGTACCGGTTGCTTGGCAGCTTTTCGTGGTCTTGGCTCCAGGTGTGTCGGGTACTGCATCCGGCCATTTTGAGGCCATCCATGCATTGCCCATAGGATGAAGTGGTGGGCTCCAATGTAGATCCCACTCCGCTGCGTTCCTGGTGAACACTTGACTCGCCTCCCCACCAGGAAGTATATATATCCTTTCCTGTTCTGGAACAGTAACCTCTTTTTAAGCCTGACTCTTAAGCTGCCTGGTAAAGGAGGCACCATGTAATAGTCTGCTGCCCCATCATTGTCAGCAGCAGGGTGTCCAACAGCTGCTGCTGGTACCTGCTGGCCCTGTTGGGGCTGTTGGTATGGAAGACCCCCACTGGGGCCCCCACCAGTAGCACCCCCCTGCTGACCTGCTGTACCACCCCCATCAGCTGATGTGGCCACCACCATTGTCAGTTCCCGTAAACGTGGCTGTGCAGATGGTCTACAGAGGGAGAGTGTTATGCATGGAGAATCCATGGGTACATGAGGCACATGCCGTCCAGCTAAATGTTGAGCAAGTCTGTCTTTAGCTGCCTGTACCTGTGCTGCTGTTAAGGTGGGTGGGTGATGGTGGGGGTGATTATCGACAAGCTGTTGTACTGTAGCCACAGGATCAACAGCAGCAGTCATCGCAGGTGCGGGCTGCTGCTGCTGCTGCTGCGGTTGCTGGGCAGCAGCCGCAGCATCAGTTTGACGGGCAAAATATTGGTGCGCGTCTGTGAAAAAATCAGCTATATCACTTGGTAAAAGGCCTCGACTTAGAGCTGAAGCCTGTTCCATCTGAAGTAATTCCAGCATTTTTTGTGCTAAGCACGCCCGTACTCCTCCTCCAGCAGATGGACGTACAGCGGTGGGGACGATGATGGGGGCAATGAAGACCAATGGAAACCACACAAGGAGTGCATTCTCCACCACCAGTCTTTCCGTCTGGTCCATGCCCAGGGCCATGGACATATTCCGTACTGCATCATCCCACTCCTCTCTCTGATGTGCGGGGACAATGCGCCATTTTGCTTGTAGGTGGTCTCCAAGGAAGGCCATGACCCTCAGGATACCCCTCATAAGAGTTTGCCACCCCTGTGGGCAGCTGCCCTGCTGCTGCTGCTGTGCTGATGATGGTGATGATGCCTGCGGCTGCTGCTGTGGCTGCGGCGGTGGTGGTGGCAGTAGTGGTGATGCTGGTGATGGCGGCGGCTGGTGCTGCAGCTGTAGGGTGGTCGGGTTATAGTGCTTACTCCATAGGCCACCATCCTTTTGGGTTTTCTCCTCACGCACAAGCTCCTTGTAGCGATCGTTTCTGTTGCTGTTGCTCCGTTGGTTAGCTGTGGGATGTTGGAAGACCCGTGGCGCCACCACTGTTCCCCGGGCAGTCTGCATGTGTTTGACAAATATCTGAGATTTTAGATTTACTCGTTAGCTAGTATCAACAGCGACATGTATGGCAGCCAGCTGACAATCAGGTGGGGGATCATGGTGCACCTAGCTGGGGTCGATCCTAGGACCTCCAAGGATACTACTCGCAATTGAGACCAACATGTGTATGATAGAGCAGAAGATGAGATCATGGAGCTATTGTCATGCCTATATCCTATAATGTCCACACCACACCCATACATTAACATGCCCCAATATTGCAATACCCCGCCCCCATACCCCACTGTAACCCCACTGTACAGCATGCAGCATTCATCACTCCTGCCCCTGACTTAATTGCCTGCTGCCAGCACTTTGCTTGAGTACATTTATTTACTTGACTACATGTATGTGGACATGTGTATTTATATGGGGAACCAAACGTGCATATATACCTTGACTTGTTGAAGTGTTGGGTGGAGCAAGCTTGCCATATTGTGGATGGATGGATTGACAGCTGCTGAAAGCCAGGGCAGGCAGGCTTGCCCCTGACGTTGGAGGCATGCCAATTGTTGGGGCAGCCAGGGGGTTTCTGGATCCAGGATGTTGCCTGCTGCTGCTACTTGCACAGCAGATGGTGTTGCCGGCATAGGTAGTGCAGGAGCTGCAGCAGTAGCAGCAGCAGCAGCTGGCACAGCATGTGTGCTATCATCATGGGCAGGTATATCTGCTGCTGGGGTGGTGGATGGTCCTGATGCTGATGCTGATGATCCTGCTGCCTGCGCTGCTGCAGTGGGGTCTGTATGTTGTGCTTGCTGCTTTCGTTGTCCTCCCCCCTGCTGGACTATTCTTCTTTTTCGTTGGTGCCGCTTACGCCGGTGTTCAAGGCGGCACTGGCGTTTGCTTGCTCGCTCCTCATCAGAGTAGTTGGAGTCCTCATCCTCCAAGTTATTGTCCTGATGATGACCCTCATCATTGACCATACTACTACTGTTCCTGCCATCAGCACCACTACAACTTCTGCCAAGACTGCTACTCCTTGCTGCTGATGTTGATGACGTGTATGAGGACATGTTTGCTTGATGGGTGGGTGGCTGGCAAGGACCCTTCCTACTTACTTATGACAGATATGCCTACAGATGTGTCTAGGCAGTACATAGAAATAAAGAGGTATGCATGCTTTATGTCAGAGAGAAAGAAAGAGAGAGAGAGAGTATGTGTGTGAGGGGGGAAAGGGGACAGACAGACAGACAGACAGACAGACAGCAATAGACAGCAATAGACAGGGAGAGTGTGAGTGTGGCACATATATGTGGCACATGCACACCAAGAAACCCTAGAGATAGACACAGTAAGTCAAAGACAGAAATATCTCAACCTTCATAGTTCCCATCCCCTTATTATTTCCCTAATCCCCTCATCCCATGCCTCCCCTTGCTTCTTATCCCATCCCCCCCTGCTTTTTCCCATCTTATCCCTGCCATGTATGTAGTACATACATACCCCCTTCATTCCCCCCATTATATATCTCCCCCATATCCTTCCTTCTCCTTATCCCTGCATGCCATAACTGCTGCCTCTATCCCCACTGCATTATTTATATATTATCCCTGCTCCCCACCCCACCCCCACCCCTGCATATTATTATGTAGATTTCTTCTGATAAAGCTAGCTATCTAGCTAGAGCAGCCCATCCATGCATATGCATGCATGCCAGCCATCCAGCCACGCACATCTATCTATACACATACCTGTATGCATATATATGCATGTGTATCTGCCACCATGCATATACACATGCTAGCAGCAGCCCATCCAGCAACTTCTAAGCTCTGCTTGCATCTATTATTAAAGCCTGCATTACTTGATGATTGATGATGTACAGATGATATATAGATACAGCAGCTATCTATCTAATCATGCATGTGATGAGTGGCTGCTGGGTATACTATATATGGAGATATCTATTAATTGTGGGAGGCAGCAGGGTTGCATGCAGGGTTATATTGCTGGGTTTTTTTGCTCTTGTGGGTACTCTAGCAAGCTATGTTATGGTGGCAGCATGCTCTGCTAGATGACTTATTAGAGCTGCTGCTGTCTATATTTGCCTGCCTATTGCCTGCCTCCTTGATTGCTCCATCCTGCTGGGTTTCTCATCAGGGTTTGCTTGTCTTGGTTTCTTATTATACTGTTATTTATAGCTAGATAATAATGGCAGTATGTAATTATAAACATTGTGGCAGAGTAGTAATAATGCAGTTTGATTGGCATCGCGCACGGCTGTTGTTCGGTGGTTGTTGTTGTTGCTGTTGTGCGCCGGCGGGCCAGCCCGTAGTGTTTGTTGGGTTGTTGGGTTGGGTTGGTTGGTCTGGACTGCTTTTTCGTCGTCCGTGTGACTTTCCGCGATTTGAGCATAGCTTTGAGAAGCTGTTTCTTGGCCGAAGAATTCGGTGCGATTGTTTTGTCGTTTTGTGAGGTTGAAAAGAGCCATGTGTAGCAGTCCCTGGCTCTAGGCTCCTTTCGCGCGGCAATTTCGACGATTTGCTTTGTTTTTTTCGCGCACTTTTTGCGTTATTTTGTTTTTATGTTTCAAGGATTAAATATTGCTTTTTGGTTGCGCGAATGGTGCCGTCTGGGCTTCAGGGTCAGCCTGGCCATGGTCGCAGCTGACTTGTTTGACCATGCTTTCGACTACTTTTTTTTGCAATGGCTGAATAATAACGCGAGTAATTTATTTGAGAAATTAGGCGGTCGTTCTGGTGTTGTTTTGTGTCCGGCTTTGGGCCAACTGCTTTTGGACGGACTGTTAGTATAGTTACGACGCGTTATATTGTTTTGCTAAAGCTATATATATGTGTCCAATTAATTATAAAATATATAAAGATATGCAGTTTGTTTCTTTGCTGCCCTTTGTTTGTGGCTAGTTGGCTGGTTTCTGACTGTTTTGGTCGTAGCTGCCTCTGCTTTCCTTGCAAAAAGCACAAGAATGCTGTATGATAAACTATAATCATCGTTTCTGTTTCCTTGCTTTTGCATGCTGTGCGTTTGCTGCTGGTGCATTTGCTGCTGTCTCTGCCATTTTTACAGTCCGGTTTGCTGTGCTTGTGTTGTTTTCTTTGCTGTCCTGGACATTTCTGGTGTTCTTATTTCGTTAAACAAAAATCATTCTGCGTGCTTTTGCTGTCGAGTCGTTTGACTACATAGTTTGCTTCTTTGTGAGGGGGTGGGGGAGAGAAACATCATAAAGAGGCACACAGCATCTATAGAGAGGCAATATTTTTTTCACATGTTTGGTTACATTGTTCAATGGCACCCTATGCAGGCACAACGGCGGCACAATAGTTTATTATATGGCACCCCACGGCACCCCACGGCAACACCAATAAAGCGCATAAAGGCACACAACGGCGGCACCATGCAAATAATCACGCGTCCATTGCCCCACCTCGATTGCCCCACTTCCATCGCCCCGCCTTTGTTCCCCCCGCGTTCGTCGCCCCCTGCATTCGCCACCCCGCCTTCGTCACCCCACTTCCGTTGCCCGCGTTCATCACCCCGCCTCCGTCGCCCCACACCTCTGTCACCTCACTTCCATCACCCGCCTTTGTTTCCCACCGCCTCCTTCCCCCCCTGTTCGTCGCCCCACCTCCGCCACCCCGTGTCCGTCACCCCACCTCCGCCACCCCGCGTCCGTCACCCCACCTCTGCCACCCCGCGTCCGTCACCCCACCTCGCCTCCATCAACCCACCTCGCCTCCATCAACCCACCCCGCCTCCGTCACCCCGCCGCCGTCACCCTGCCGCCGTCACCCCGCCACCATCACCCCGCCGCCGTCGCCCTGCCTCCGTCGCCCTGCCGCCATCGCCCTGCCTCCGTCTCCGGCCCGGCTGCATCCGTTGCCAGCCTGGCTGCATCCGTTGCCAATCTGGCTGCGTCCGCCGCCAGCCCCACTGCCTTCGTCACCTGCCCTGCCGCCACCGTCGCCAGCACCAGCGTGACGGCAGTGCAACACAGCACATGGCGGCAGCACTGCACGATGGCGACACTGTCGTGCGGTGTTGGCAGCGCACAATTGCAGTGCAGCATGGCGGCAGTGACGAAACCTAACCATATATATCCCACACTAACACATGCATGATGAAGCCCCCCCCCCGCCTCCCTTTCTTTCCTCTTACTGCACCCTTGCCAACCCCCAACCCCACCCTGGTCAACCCCCAGATTCCACCCCCTGCTGTACACCAGCATGTAGCGCCAGACAACATTATGGTGTGGACCATGCACCTGCAGGCACGTAGGAGGGGACAAACAGCGCACAGCGCAGTCATCAAAGTCTTTGCAACATGCGAAATAGTGTTATCACCCCTCACAGTACCAGAATTCCCCTACACCTTCAGCACAGCACTGCTGTCGCACAGCAGCACGGCAGTGCACAGCTCAGTGGCAGCACAGCGCAATGGCAGGAAAACGCGGCGGCAGCACAGAACAGGATTGCGACTTCCCCCGCCTCCGTCACCCCCGTTCCCCCGCCTCCGTCGCTCCCGTTCACCCGCCTCCGTCGCTCCCGTTCACCCGCCTCCGTCGCCCCCGTTCCCCCGCCCCTCCGTCGCCCCTGTTCCCCCGCCTCCGTCGCCCCCGTTCCCCCACCTCCGTCGCCCCCGTTCCCCCGCCTCCGTCGCCCCCGTTCCCCCGCCCCCGTCGCCCCCCTTCCCCTGCCTCCAGCCTCCGCCCCACTGCAGCCCTACCAGTTTCCTGCTGCCTCTGTCGCCAGCGTCAGCCTGATGGCAGTGCAGCACGGTGGTGTCATACAGAGTGACGGCAGTGCAACTTGGTGGCGGCACAATGTGCGACAGGCAGCACAGCACGGCGGCCATGCAGCACTGCAGCGGCACAGCATGGGAGCTGCACAGTGCGAGGTGGCGGCACAGCCTGGTGGTGGTGCAGCGCAGTGACAGCAGAGCACGATGGTGATGCCACACGTCAGCTGCACAGCACAACGACTGTGCATGGCAGCATGGCAGCGGCAACAAAACCTTACCATATCCCATGCTACAACATGCACGAGCCCGCCCTCCCCTTCACTTTATCTTATCACTCCCCTCCCAACCCCCAACCCCACCCTGCCCAGCCCCCCACCCAATTCCCCTCCCAGCCTTACCAGCATCCATCACCAGACAACATTGTCATGTAGGCCATGCACCTGCAAGCACAAAGGAGAGGGCATATAGCACACAGCTCAGGCATCAGGGTCTTTGCAACATGCCAAAACATGTCATCTCCCTCTTACCTACGTTGCCCCTCCCCCCAGTCGTCTGCGTCACCCCTTCTCCTGCCTATGTCGGCCCTCCCCCCGCCTGCATCACCCCTCCCCCCATCTGCATCGCCCTTCCCACTGCCTGTGTCGCCCGTACCCTGCCTCCGCCACCCCTTCCGCCCACCTCCGCCACCCCTTCTGCCCACCTCCGCCACCCCTTCCGCCCACCTCCGCCACCCCTTCCGCCACCCCTTCCGCCCACCTCCGCCACCCCTTCCGTTTCCCGCATATTCCCCCACTCCCCACCTGCCGTACCTGCGTTTGTGTCCTTCTGGCCCCGTCCTGCCAGCTGCTATGGTGTCCATCACACCACCCATCCAGAAGCCACCAATGACATATCAGCACCAGCAGCTAAACCTGCCATAAGGACAGCATAAAAACAGATGTATTCGTGACAAACCAAAGATCCAGAAAACAGGCAACAGACATGCAGGCAAACCATCTACTAACACTATCCATGGACAACAAGGACATAATGCATGTACACCCGTCCCGTCGCCCCTCTATCACCGCCTTCGTCGCCCCTCTCACCCCGCCCCCGTCGCCCCTCTATCCCCGCCCCCGTCGCCCCTCCAACCCCGCCGCCGTCGCCCCTCCAACCCCGCCCCCGTCGCCCCTCTAACCCCGCCCCCGTCGCCCCTCCACCCCTGCCGCCGTCACCCCTCTAACCCCGCCTCCGTCGCCCCTCCATCCCACTGCGGCCCTGCACCCGCCCCCACACCTTACCCTCGCTTATATCGTTCTAGCTTCCTCGCCAATGTAGCAAGCATTCGTACAGGTAGCCAGTGGCGCCACAGCTGAGAACCTGCGGCAGCGGACAAGGGACGCACCCGGGCAGCAGACGTCAGGTGCATGTCAGACACGGCAAAAGAAACACAAATCAAGCAGAATAGGAAAGGGCGCTTGCAGAGATGTGGGGGGCAGCACAAACATGCGGGAAACACACGAAACACACATGTGAAGAAGTCACGATGGCGTCTGGACACCACAACGGCGGCATGGTGCCGCGGTGGCAAAGCAAGACAACCACGTAGGAAGACGACAGCTTACCTGTGTCACCGCCTCCCCCGCCCCCGTCGCCCCTCCAACCCCGCCTCCGTGGCCCCTCCAACCCCGCCCCCGTCGCCCCTCTAACCCCCCCGCCGTCGCCCCTCTAACCCCGCCTCCGTCGCCCCTCTAACCCCGCCTCCGTCGCCCCTCTAACCCCGCCTCCGTCGCCCCTCTAACCCCGCCTCCGTCGCCCCTCTAACCCCGCCTCCGTCGCCCCTCTAACCCCGCCTCCGTCGCCCCTCTAACCCCCCCGCCGTCGCCCCTCCAACCCTGCCTCCGTCGCCCCTCTAACCCCGCTCCGTCGCCCCTCTAACCCTGCCTCCGTCGCCCCTCCAACCCCGCCGCCGTCGCCCCTCCAACCCCCCCGCCGTCGCCCCTCCAACCCCCCCGCCGTCGCTTCTCCAACCCCCCCGCCGTCGCCCCTCTAACCCCGCCGCCGTCGCCCCTCTAACCCCGCTCCGTCGCCCCTCTAACCCTGCCTCCGTCGCCCCTCTAACCCGCTCCGTCGCCCTCAACCCCGCCTCCGTCGCCCCTCCAACCCCGCCTCCGTCGCCCCTCTAACCCCGCTGCCGTCGCCCCTCTAACCCCGCCTCCATCGCCCCTCTAACCCCGTCTCTGTCGCCCCTCTATCCCCGCCCCCGTCACCTCTCTATCCCCGCCCCCGTCGCCTCTCTATCCCCGCCCCCGTCGCCCCTCTATCCCCGCCTCCGTCGCCCCTCTAACCCTGCCTCCGTCGCCCCTCTAACCCCGCCTCCGTCGCCTCTCTATCCCCGCCTCCGTCACCCCTCTAACTCCGCCCCCGTCGCCCCTCTAACCCCGCCTCCGTCGCCCCTCCAACCCCGCCCCCGTCGCCCCTCTAACCCCGCCCCCGTCGCCCCTCTAACCCCGCCGCCGTCACCCCTCCATCCCACTGCGGCCCTGCACCCGCCCCCACACCTTACCCTCGCTTATATCGTTCTAGCTTCCTCGCCAATGTAGCAAGCATTCGTACAGGTAGCCAGTGGCGCCACAGCTGAGAACCTGCGGCAGCGGACAAGGGACGCACCCGGGCAGCAGACGTCAGGTGCATGTCAGACACGGCAAAAGAAACACAAATCAAGCAGAATAGGAAAGGGCGCTTGCAGAGATGTGGGGGGCAGCACAAACATGCGGGAAACACACGAAACACACATGTGAAGAAGTCACGATGGCGTCGGGACACCACAACGGCGGCATGGCGCCGCGGTGGCAAAGCAAGACAACCACGTAGGAAGACGACAGCTTACCTGTGTCACCGCCTCCCCCGCCCCCGTCGCCCCTCTATCCCCGCCGCCGTCGCCCCTCCAACCCTGCCCCGTCGCCCCTCTATCCCCGCCCCCGTCGCCCCTCTATCCCCGCCCCCCTCGCCCCTCTAACCCCCCCGCCGTCGCCCCTCCAACCCCGCCTCCGTCGCCCCTCCAACCCCGCCCCCGTCAACCCTCCAACCCCGCCGCCGTCGCCCCTCCAACCCCGCCGCCGTCGCCCCTCCAACCCCGCCTCCGTCGCCCCTCCAACCCCGCCGCCGTCGCCCCTCCAACCCCGCCGCCGTCGCCCCTCCAACCCCGCCGCCGTCGCCCCTCCAACCCCGCCCCCGTCGCCCCTCTAACCCCCCCGCCGTCGCCCCTCTAACCCCGCCTCCGTCGCCCCTCTAACCCCGCCTCCGTCGCCCCTCTAACCCCGCCTCCGTCGCCCCTCTAACCCTGCCTCCGTCGCCCCTCTATCCCCGCCTCCGTCGCCCCTCTATCCCCGCCTCCGTCGCCCCTCTATCCCCGCCTCCGTCGCCCCTCCAACCCCGCCTCCGTCGCCCTGTGAAATAGTCTCATCACCCTTGACTCGCATTTCCAGACTTACCCCCCCACGCACACTGCTGGCACAGCATGGCCGCAGCACAGCGTGGCGGAGGCGCAGCATGGCGGTGATGCAGTGTTAAGGCGGCAAAGCATGGAGGGAGCACAGTATGGCGTCGGTGCAGCATGGCGGCAGTGCAGCGGTGCAGCAGCACCATGCGGCGGCAATGCAACGTGGCGGCAGCACAATGAGGCGGCATTCATGCAGCATGAGGGCATCACCGTGCATGGCGGGTAGCGATGCAGAGCGGCAGTGAACTAGTGCGGAAGCCACGCAGCGCAGCAGCGGTGCAGCAGAGTAGCCACGCAACACGGCAGCGGTGCGGCACGGCGCGGAAGTCGCACAGCGTGGCTTCCGTGCTGCGCGACTAACGCGCTCCACGGCTGCCACGCTGTGCGACTTCCGCGCCGCATCGCTGCCGCGCTGCACGGCTGCCGTGCTGTGCGGCTAAAAATTTTATCCCCCGAAAATCGCCCCCATCGCGACTTTCGCCGCCATTTTTCACCCTGTCTTTGCGCCCTCCCCACTCAAAATATGCTGCTATTACTTACCGCTGTATTTCCATATGTATTGCTGCATCTCGCCACACTCGTTGAGCAGCGCCGCCTCATCCAGATGCATGGCGGCTTGTCTAACAGCGTCCTGTAGACATGAACCGTTGATCGCTGTAGTAAAAGGCAACATTATCTATAGGATTTCGTCCCTTAAAGATCTGCAACTAATCGTGTGCTAGTGGGACGCGATGTCGAGAAAACATGCTAGCCCTATTTAACATTGCCATTTTCGTTATCTCGTTACATATATTTGCCTTTCAAACTGAAATCTTTTTTTGGCACTGTTCTTGTAATGACTCATCATTTGGCCTTCGTGACAAGTCATTTGTGTCGGTTGGCGGTTGGCCGGATCCATGCATGGGCAGATGGGCGGACTCCTCTGCTATTTAACCATCATACGCCCGCCTATCCTTAACCTTTCCACTAATATTTTAGTGCAATAATTGTATTTGTCACGGGCTGCTTCATGTATGTGTTTCCAGTAATAAGGCTGCAGCCAAGGATCCAACCCCATCCAGAATAGTGCTTAAATCATGTGAAACCTGCATGTTCGTGTGTTGCTGCATGTTTTGTGCTGGACCTTACACAAGAACAATATATTTCACAATGCAATTTCCATGCCTACAGCTACCAAACACCAGCACGGCTACTGTGACCCATGGGACGGTGCCATGACCCATGGGTTGGCTGCGACCAAAGATGCTAACGGTCCTGTTGTTTCCAATGTACCTCCAAGTCCGCCACCAGTAACTCCTCCAGTAGTTACGCTACATTTAGTTACACCATCAATTCCGCCACCTGTAACAAACAGGTATTCCTCAGGTTCAGCCACAACCTTGGCCTTCGATGCCGCCAGCACGTTACCTCTGATTTCGCCACACTGTGGCCCTCTGATTTCGCCACACTGTGCCCTCGATGCCGCCAGCACGTTACCTCTGATTTCGCCACACTGTGGCCCTCGATGCCGCCAGCACGTTACCTCTGATTCCGCCACACTGTGGCCCTCGATGCCGCCAGCACGTTACCCTCTGATTTCGCCACACTGTCGCCCTCGATGCCGCCAGCACGTTACCTCTGATTCCGCCACACTGTGGCCCTCGATGCCGCCAGCACGTTACCTCTGATTCCGCCACACTGTGGCCCTTGATGCCGCCAGCACGTTACCTCTGATTCCGCCACACTGTGGCCCTTGATGCCGCCAGCACGTTACCTCTGATTCCGCCACCAGTTACACCTCTGATGATTAGGACACACGGGTTACACCACCAGTTACACTTCTGGTTATTCAGCCACCACCATTTACATGAATGGTGAGTGTTCCTTTCAGGGGCATTGAATGTTTGGTGCAACAGGAACGGGGTGCAGCAGAGGGGGCCGACGGCGGCTGGGGAGGGGGGGTGACGGGGGCGGGCAGGCAAGTGCGGTTTCAAGGGTTGGGTGTGTTGCACAGGCGACGGCGTTGGGTGGCAACAGCGGCAGGGGAGTACTAATGACTCATCATTTGGCCTTCGTGACAAGTCATTTGTGTCGGTTGGCGGTTGGCCGGATCCATGCATGGGCAGATGGGCGGACTCCTCTGCTATTTAACCATCATACGCCCGCCTATCCCTTAACCTTTCCACTAATATTTTAGTGCAATAATTGTATTTGTCACGGGCTGCTTCATGTATGTGTTTCCAGTAATAAGGCTGCAGCCAAGGATCCAACCCCATCACAGAATAGTGCTTAAATCATGTGAAACCTGCATGTTCGTGTGTTGCTGCATGTTTTGTGCTGGACCTTACACAAGAACAATATATTTCACAATGCAATTTCCATGCCTACAGCTACCAAACACCAGCACGGCTACTGTGACCCATGGGACGGTGCCATGACCCATGGGTTGGCTGCGACCAAAGATGCTAACGGTCCTGTTGTTTCCAATGTACCTCCAAGTCCGCCACCAGTAACTCCTCCAGTAGTTACGCTACATTTAGTTACACCATCAATTCCGCCACCTGTAACAAACCAGGTATTCCTCAGGTTCAGCCACAACCTTGGCCTTCGATGCCGCCAGCACGTTACCTCTGATTTCGCCACACTGTGGCCCTCTGATTTCGCCACACTGTGCCCTCGATGCCGCCAGCACGTTACCTCTGATTTCGCCACACTGTGGCCCTCGATGCCGCCAGCACGTTACCTCTGATTCCGCCACACTGTGGCCCTCGATGCCGCCAGCACGTTACCTCTGATTTCGCCACACTGTCGCCCTCGATGCCGCCAGCACGTTACCTCTGATTCCGCCACACTGTGGCCCTCGATGCCGCCAGCACGTTACCTCTGATTCCGCCACACTGTGGCCCTCGATGCCGCCAGCACGTTACCTCTGATTCCGCCACACTGTGGCCCTCGATGCCGCCAGCACGTTACCTCTGATTCCGCCACACTGTGGCCCTTGATGCCGCCAGCACGTTACCTCTGATTCCGCCACCAGTTACACCTCTGATGATTAGGACACACGGGTTACACCACCAGTTACACTTCTGGTTATTCAGCCACCACCATTTACATGAATGGTGAGTGTTCCTTTCAGGGGCATTGAATGTTTGGTGCAACAGGAACGGGGTGCAGCAGAGGGGGCCGACGGCGGCTGGGAAGGGGGGGTGACGGGGGCGGGCAGGCAAGTGCGGTTTCAAGGGTTGGGTGTGTTGCACAGGCGACGGCGTTGGGTGGCAACAGCGGCAGGGGAGGGGGGGTGACAGGGGTGGGCAGGCAAGTGCGGTTTCAAGGGTTGGGTGTGTTGCACAGGCGACGGCGTTGGGTGGTGACAGCGGCAGGGGAGGGGGGGTGACAGGGGCGGGCAGGCAAGTGCGGTTTCAAGGGTTGGGTGTGTTGCACAGGTGACGGCGTTGGGTGGCGACAGCGGCAGGGGAGGGGGGGTGACGGGGGCGGGCAGGCAAGTGCGGTTTCAAGGGTTGGGTGTGTTGCACAGGCGACGACGTTGGGTGGCGACAGCGGCAGGGGAGGGGGGATGACAGGGGCGGGCAGGCAAGTGCGGTTTCAAGGGTTGGGTGTGTTGCACAGGCGACGGCGTTGGGTGGTGACAGCGGCAGGGGAGGGGGGGTGACAGGGGCGGGCAGGCAAGTGCGGTTTCAAGGGTTGGGTGTGTTGCACAGGTGACGGCGTTGGGTGGCGACAGCGGCAGGGGAGGGGGGGTGACGGGGGCGGGCAGATGAGTGCTACTGTTCGTTTGCACAACATTCACTGCACTTGATCCATTTGTTTTATCCTTGCTTGCTATGATCTGCCCGCAGGTGCACAGATGGCCAGTGCAATCTGGTGCGCTAGCTGGCCATGATGATTGTCCTGCTGTAGGCCTACCATTATCAGCAAGACATGTTCGGTGAGTGTGCATCCTGGGCTGGGTAGCTCAGGGGTCATGATGGACGGCTGCAGCATGGTTGGGGATGGGATGGGGTTGGCACTTACGGGAAAATGGTGGGGTGGTGTTGGCGACAGGAAGGGTGGCTATGGAAGATGTTGGTGATGGGGAGGGAAGGAGTGTAGTTGTAAGGGTGGGATGGGCGGGGAAGGGAATGCTTTAGGATAGCGACAGAGGTTAGCCCCTGCCATCATTCCTTCCCTCCCCTGTCGCCACCCCTCCCTGCTGCCATCACCACCACACGCCTTCCCTGTCACCGCCAAGTCCACCGTCACATTCGTGCTTACCTGCCTGCCCCCGTCGCCACCCCTCCCTGCCTCCATCGCCACCCCGCCCCTTCTCCGCCCCTGCCCACCCCACCCTTGCAGCTGTGTTTCCCTGCCCGCCCCCGTCGCCCACCCTCCCTGCCACCATCGCCACCCCGCCCCTTCTCCGCCCCTGCCCACCCCACCCTTGCAGCTGTGTTTCCCTGCCCGCCCCCGTCGCCACCCCTCCCTGCCTCCATCGCCACCACACTCATGTCCCTGTTGCCAGCCAGCCCACCCTTGCAGCTGTGTTTCCCTGCCTGCCTCCGTCGCCCACCCTCCCTGCCACCATCGCCACCCCGCCCCTTCTCCGCCCCTGCCCACCCCACCCTTGCAGCTGTGTTTCCCTGACCGCCCCCGTCGCCCACCCTCCCTGCCACCATCGCCACCCCACCCCTCCTCCGCCCCTGCCCACCCCACCCTTGCAGCTGTGTTCCCTGCCCGCCCCCGTCGCCACCCCTCCCTGCCTCCATCGCCACCACACTCATGTCCCTGTTGCCAGCCAGCCCACCCTTGCAGCTGTGTTTCCCTGCCTGCCTCCGTCGCCCACCCTCCCTGCCACCATCGCCACCCCGCCCCTTCTCCGCCCCTGCCCACCCCACCCTTGCAGCTGTGTTTCCCTGCCTTCCCCCGTCGCCCACCCTCCCTGCCACCATCGCCACCCCGCCCCTTCTCCGCCCCTGCCCACCCCACCCTTGCAGCTGTGTTTCCCTGCCTGCCCCCGTCGCCCACCCTCCCTGCCCCCATCGCCACCCCGCCCCTTCTCCGCCCCTGCCCACCCCACCCTTGCAGCTGTGTTTCCCTGCCTTCCCCCGTCGCCCACCCTCCCTGCCACCATCGCCACCCCGCCCCTTCTCCGCCCCTGCCCACCCCACCCTTGCAGCTGTGTTTCCCTGCCTGCCCCCGTCGCCCACCCTCCCTGCCCCCATCGCCACCCCGCCCCTTCTCCGCCCCTGCCCACCCCACCCTTGCAGCTGTGTTTCCCTGCCTTCCCCCGTCGCCCACCCTCCCTGCCACCATCGCCACCCCGCCCCTTCTCCGCCCCTGCCCACCCCACCCTTGCAGCTGTGTTTCCCTGCCCGCCCCCGTCGCCCACCCTCCCTGCCCCCATCGCCACCCCGCCCCTTCTCCGCCCCTGCCCACCCCACCCTTGCAGCTGTGTTTCCCTGCCTTCCCCCGTCGCCCACCCTCCCTGCCACCATCGCCACCCCGCCCCTTCTCCGCCCCTGCCCACCCCACCCTTGCAGCTGTGTTTCCCTGCCTGCCCCCGTCGCCCACCCTCCCTGCCCCCATCGCCACCCCGCCCCTTCTCCGCCCCTGCCCACCCCACCCTTGCAGCTGTGTTTCCCTGCCTGCCCCCGTCGCCCACCCTCCCTGCCACCATCGCCACCCCGCCCCTTCTCCGCCCCTGCCCACCCCACCCTTGCAGCTGTGTTTCCCTGCCTGCCCCCGTCGCCACCCCTCCCTGCCTCCATTGCCACCACACTCATGTCCCTGTTGCCAGCCAGCCCACCCTTGCAGCTGTGTTTCCCTGCCTGCCCCCGTCGCCCACCCTCCCTGCCACCATCGCCACCCCGCCCCTTCTCCGCCCCTGCCCACCCCACCCTTGCAGCAACGCTTACCTGCCTGCCCCCGTCGCCACCCCTCCCTGCCTCCATTGCCACCCCGCCCCTTCTCTGCCGCTGCCCACCCCACCCTTGCAGCAACCGTATGGTGATTGGTTTAGTCTGGTGGCAGGGGGGATGTAAGAGATTGCTATGAACGAGATAGGATCATGGCCTGTACTGCAACGTTCAGCAGCACATCACGCGATGTCAACACCTTTAGCACTAATTTAGCATTTTTAAATTTATTTACTCAGAACTCTCATAACTATATTCCTAGCTCTTTTACGCATTCTAGTTGTAGAGCTAGTACGTTTTCACGTTGTATGATCACCTTCCTAAGGTGCGAAATAATTTATTCTGTAGCTATATATCCTTTTTACTGAATAGATCCATAATCTCTATCCGCACAGGATGCTTCCCTGAAAGCGACAATGCACGCAGACAAGTCGATGCTCCTCGACATGGCGCGGCGAGGAGCAACAATTGATATGTCGTCACAACAGTAAGTAATGGTATTATGTTGCAAATGGGGAGAGGGAGAGAGCAAGGCGGCGGTGATCCGCGGCGGCGATCGGCGGTGGTGATCTGCGGCGGTGATGGGTGGCGATCGGCGGCGATCACTAGTGATCGGCGGTCATAAAGTGCGGGCATTGAAAATGATATTTCTGGGATCATAGCGCGCATTAGACACTCGTGATTTCTGTTTGGTTCATGTTGTCATGGCTCATGTCTTAATGTTTCTGCACCCAGGTGTGCTGCTCAGCTCACGACCTCCCTGGCAGCAGCAAGTTTCTGCCGACTGGAGGCTTGCCCAGGACTGCAACTAAGGCGCAATCGCACAGGTGGGTGTTCCTTTGGGGGCCGGTTGGTGCAGGGACGTGCAGCTTGATGGCGGTAAAAAGGGCGACGGAAAAAGGGGGGCAATGGAGGCGGGGGGAGGGGCGATGGGGGCGCGGGGAGGGGTGACAGCGGCGGGGGGAGGGGCAACGGAGGGGGGGGGCAGGGGCGACGGAAAAAGGGGCAGGGGCGATGGAAAAAGGGGCAGGGGCGACGGAACGGAGGGCAGGGGCGACGGAGGGGGGAGCAGGGGCGACGGCGGTGGGGGCAGGGGCGACGGCGGTGGGGGCAGCGGCGACGGCGGTGGGGGCAGGGGCGACGGCGGCGGGGGCAGGGGTGATGGCGGCGGGGGCAGGGGCGACGGCGGCGGGGGCAGGGGCGACGGCGGCGGGGGCAGGGCGACGGCGGCGGGGGCAGGGGCGACGGCGGCGGGGGCAGGGGCGACGGCGGCGGGGGCAGGGGCGACGGCGGCGGGGGCAGGGGCGACGGAGGCAATGGGATATGGTGCATCTGTAATTGCCTCCGTCTGTTTGTCAATTAATCCTTCCGGTCATTTTCTATATGTCTGATATCTGTTTTTCCGGATCTTAACAAGGTGCCCTATGCGTCTGTGCATCTGTCCGCGCCTCTATTGGGTAATGGCTCGGTTCGTCCTTATGTGCGTGCATTCCATGTGTAACATTGCAGGTCTAGCTGCTAGCTGCGATAGGTAATGGGCGGCTCCTGGAGGGGCGGCCTGCAGGGCACCTTCATAGCTGGCAAGAGGGGACTGGAGGCGACACAAGCACAGGTACGCCTTGTGGCAAATGGAGGAATGTACTGGTGACAGGGCTAATGAAGGTCGTCGCCTCCCAGCATCTGAACCTAATTTCCCAAACGAATTTCCGTGTGATCCCCCCGGACGCCTAATAATTATTCTGAGCCTCCCAGCATCCGAACCTATAGTCCACAACGATTTCTCTTTGTGTTTTGGGCACGATCAGGACTTGGCAGTGATCCCCCCGACGCCTGGCAATCACTCCAAGCCTCCCAGCATACGAACCTAATGACCACAACGAATTTTTCTGTGTGTTTTTGGGCTCGATCTGGACGTGGCAGTGATCACCCTGACGCCTGGCAATCATTCCGAGCCTCCCAGCATACGAACCTAATGTCCACGACGAATTATCTATTGTGTTTTGGGCTTGATCTGTTTGTGGCAGTGATCCCCCCCGACGCCTGGCAATCACTCCAAGCCGCCCAGCATACGAACCTAATGACCACAACGATTTTCTGTGTGTTCTGGACGTGGCAGTGATCACCCCTGACGGCCTGGCAATCATTCCGAGCTCCCAGCATACGAACCTAATGTCCACGACGAATTATCTATGTGTTTTGGGCTTGATCTGTTTGTGGCAGTGATCCCCCCCGACGCCTGGCAATCACTCCAAGCCTCCCAGCATACGAACCTAATGTCCACACAACGAATTTTCTGTGTGTTTTGGGCTCGATCTGGACGTGGCAGTGATCACCCCCGACGCCTGGCATCATTCCGAGCCTCCCAGCATACGAACCTAATGTCCACGACGAATTATCTATGTGTTTTGGGCTTGATCTGTTTGTGGCAGTGATCCCCCCCGACGCCTGGCAATCATTCGAGCTCCCAGCATACGAACCTAATGTCCACGACGAATTATCTATGTGTTTTGGGCTTGATCTGTTTGTGGCAGTGATCCCCCCCGAGCCTGGCATCACTCCAAGCCTCCCAGCATACGAACCTAATGACCACAACGAATTTTCTGTGTGTTCTGGACGTGGCAGTGATCACCCCTGACGCCGGCAATCATTCCGAGCCTCCCAGCATACGAACCTAATGTCCACGACGAATTATCTATGTGTTTTGGGCTTGATCTGTTGTGGCAGTGATCCCCCCCGACGCCTGGCAATCACTCCAAGCCTCCCAGCATACGAACCTAATGTCCACAACGAATTTTCTGTGTGTTTTGGGCTCGATCTGGACGTGGCAGTGATCACCCCCGACGCCTGGCAATCATTCCGAGCCTCCCAGCATACGAACCTAATGTCCACGACGAATTATCTATGTGTTTTGGGCTTGATCTGTTTGTGGCAGTGATCCCCCCCGACGCCTGGCAATCATTCCGAGCCTCCCAGCATACGAACCTAATGTCCACGACGAATTATCTATGTGTTTTGGGCTTGATCTGTTTGTGGCAGTGATCCCCCCCGACGCCTGGCAATCACTCCAAGCCTCCCAGCATACGAACCTAATGACCACAACGAATTTTCTGTGTGTTCTGGACGTGGCAGTGATCACCCCTGACGCCTGGCAATCATTCCGAGCCTCCCAGCATACGAACCTAATGTCCACGACGAATTATCTATGTGTTTTGGGCTTGATCTGTTTGTGGCAGTGATCCCCCCGACGCCTGGCAATCACTCCAAGCCTCCCAGCATACGAACCTAATGTCCACAACGAATTTTCTGTGTGTTTGGCTCGATCTGGACGTGGCAGTGATCACCCCCGACGCCTGGCAATCATTCCGAGCCTCCCAGCATACGAACCTAATGTCCACGACGAATTATCTATGTGTTTTGGGCTTGATCTGTTTGTGGCAGTGATCCCCCCCGACGCCTGGCAATCACTCCAAGCCTCCCAGCATACGAACCTAATGTCCACAACGAATTTTCTGTGTGTTTTGGGCTCGATCTGGACGTGGCAGTGATCACCCCCGACGCCTGGCAATCATTCCGAGCCTCCCAGCATACGAACCTAATGTCCACGACGAATTATCTATGTGTTTTGGGCTTGATCTGTTTGTGGCAGTGATCCCCCCCCGACGCCTGGCAATCATTCCGAGCCTCCCAGCATACGAACCTAATGTCCACGACGAATTATCTATGTGTTTTGGGCTTGATCTG
>BNCP01000157.1:0-48321 GCA_019650235.1 Volvox reticuliferus | reverse complement strand
CGACGGCTCTTAGATCCGTTATTATTCCCTTCTTCGTAGCTTGGGTTCACGAGCACAAGGCTGCACGGCCCGGAAACGATGTCCTGCAGCGTCAGGTGAGAACGTAGAGGTCTGCCTGTCTGTCTATCTGGCTATCTGTCTGCCTATCTTTTCATTATGGGGTGGTGGTAGAGGTCGAACTTTGACCGCCTGCAGCAGAGCTCGCTGTTTTTCACTCCGACACGTAAGACGCGTTGGCTTTCCAGTGGCGAAACTGTGTGGAACTGGAGCGTAGGCCGGCTCAACTGAGTCCATGGCACCCGGGCGAAATCTTTTATTTCCGAGTAAAACTGCTAGCCAGGATGGCTTTGCTAAGGGGTTTGGCTCAATGGGAAATTATGTGCCTAAGCCTATTGCTCCAGTCTTCTAGCTCCGGCGCACCCTATTCAGCCTGGCTTACTTAGTACGGCTGCCGGGGCGGCTGCCTTATCCGGCTTATGTGGGAGGTCTTGGTCAACGCGTTCCGGCAATGACGGGGGTCAGAGCCAGCTTGCCTCTGCGAGCCGAGCTGACAGACAGGCCAGGCTGCAGGTCCGGTGCACGTGTTTCACATTAAGAAAGGTCACACCTCGGGTTTCAGCGGACAAATTGGCCTAAGCCACTGGGACTCCAACCTATCATGTGTTGCGGTGGATGCGGATTTACCGCTAGGGCCTTCTAGGGCCTTCAGGTACCAGTTGCAGCATACGGATCATGCTGTCATGGGGCATGCGGGTCTCACTCGACAGCTTTTGGGCGGTGGGCGTATAGGTCAAGGAGATAAAGGCTTCTAGGAGGCGACGAGTTGCAGCCTACGAATGGGCCGGGCTGACGGCCCCCGGTCCGTAGTTTACGGCATGCGGGTCGGAGCTTCTGGTTTATGCGTAGACGGGTCGGTCGGTATGTTGCCTTGGCATTGCGATGTACACATGAGTTGGACTGATTCTTAGGTTCCTGGCTTGGAGGTTAGGGGCCCCATGGAATAAGGATCCTGGCTGCTGTTGTTTTTACCTTGCGCCTACGCTGGATCAAGGTGCCCTCAACCGTATAATCTCGATTTTTCCTCTCCCTTACTCTCCTTGTGACGCCTTGCCTGGTGCCCTCAACCTCAACCAGATTGATGACTGGATGGACGACTTCGATGCAGAGCAAGAGCGTAAGGCCCGTGAGCGGCAAGCTGCAATGGGCGAAGATGGCTGGACTGTCGTGGCACGGGCCAAGGTGCGACTCCCGAGCTCCAAAGGGGAAGAGACAGACGAGGGATAGCAATCCACTATTGGGGGTAGATTCCGTAAGGGGAAGGAATGCGTGAGTCTTACCTAGAACGGGAGGAGAGGGCGGGCGGGAAGATGGGGAGGGCAGATGAGGGAGGGGAGAGGCGTGTGGGGGAGTGAAGGAAACGTGGATTGCCGGTAACACTCAGAGCGGCATTGTATAGGAGCCATTGTCTTTGCCATATTGATCCTGTCATCGTGTTATGTTGTGCCATGCAATGCCACGTTACATGCCGTATCTCCAGGACTTGTATGGTTGTGTGTCCGCGTATGTGTTTCTGTGCCTGCGTTTCCTTGCGTGCCGCTGCAGGGCCGGAAAAGGACGCGGGAGGATGATGGCGTTAAAGTTATGACGGGCGGTGTAGCCACCAATGCCGCGGCAGCTGCTGCCGCCAAGGAGAAAGAAAAATCGATGCTGGGTGACTTTTACCGCTTCCAACGACATGAGAAGCGGCGCAATGAACTCGCGGAGCTTCGGCAACGGTTCGAGGAGGATCGCAGGTGGGGCCGCCCTGAAAAGGAACTACGCTGCAGCGACGTCCGTCCCATGTTTTGAGGTTGGAATTGTTCACAGCTTCATCGAACGTCCAAGCGTGTTGGCGTCCACACAGATAGGTATTGGCGTCCCGCACGTTTGGGTGGATGCACAGGGCAGGTGCAGGGGCAAGGGGGGCCTTACCATCCTAGGTATCATCAAGTATTTTCAAGGTCCACTGGTCCACCCAGCATTCGACATCTGACATCCATCACAGCCACTTTCTGAAACAGATTCATTTCAAATAATGGTAACAAATAATGGTAAGCTTGTCTTAATGATTATTGTCAAGGATTAAAAGAGCGGAACCGTGTATAATAAATCTAATATAATAATACAGTATATTATATATATATCTCACGGCCGCCCTTATCTGTGGTAGCTTGCTTGTATGAAGAATAAGCAGCGGAGGTATCAATAAGCAGCAGGGGGGCACACCGTTTGAGATATGTGGTCCTTGCGTTCCGCGAATGCAGGCGACTGGCGCAGCTCAAGGCAGCTCGTAACTTCAAGCCGTATTGATTGACAATGTACGATATATCGCTGCCAATTTACTGAGCCACATCTTTATATTGAAAGGGGTGTTACGCTGCGCTGTGGGCGACCCGCCCTGCAAAGACGAGCACCGGCGGGGGGGCCCTGGCCGGATCTTAACATGTATATGAACAGATGCTACACGGATATGTTACATTACATGCAGTTACAGGTAAAGGAATGAATTAAAAATGCGGTATTAGCTTCCTCGATGAAGCTGCTAAAAGGGGTGAAGCGCGTCTGTACGGGTGGGGTTCTGGAGCAGGGGTTTGGACACTATAGGTGCTCGAGTGGCTGGAGGGCACCGCCCTGTACAACGTACGTATGTGGTTGAATGGACAACGGTGTTGCATGACGTTAGTTGGCCACTGTATGCAAAGAGCGGCACAAATAGGTACCCTCTTGCACGAAGCTTGGCCAGGCGGGGGTGGTGGTTATAGTGATGAGATGTGTTCTCATACGTGGCAAGGCGGGGTGACATCTTAATTACGTCCTTGGCATCTTGCGCTTGCAGCTCTCTCCTGCTGTGTGATGGTCTGCACGCAATCAACGGCAGCATGTTCACAGGGCGGGAAAATATGCTTCTAAAATGCTGCTAATGGCCATCAGCTTCTTCGGGCAAGCACAGAAGTGGGTGAATTTGAAAGAATGTAACCCGTGTATGCTGACAAGCACTGCAACACTACAACTTAAATTCAAATGGATTTTCCTGCCCAGTGGACGTGCTCCTAATAAAGTTTTGGAGGAGAGGGTAGGAGCTCACCAAAGTCAAGATCTAATTTTTTTCCTGCTTCCTACCCTCTGTTTGGAGAAGCGAGGTGAAGTGGATTATTGTGGAGTGGAACCTGCCTGACCTGCCAGCGTGCTTCACCCCGGATGGGCGGGACCTTGAAAGATTTAGAATTGTAGGGAAATGCCCCCCAAAAACGTATTGGGGCTGCTCGGGGGATCCCCTGGAATTTTCGGCAGAATAAAACTGCCCCGCAAGAAAAACACGTTTTATTCTGCGTGTACCGGAGAAAATTTGCATAAAGCAAGGCCGAGTTCTGGAGATTATTTCTGATGTATGCTTGACAGCTGACGTTTAGGAAAGCCATAAATATATCATAATTTAATGCGCTGAAATTAATTATAACACTAATTTGTAGGCTGCTCGACAAAACTGAGTACGAGGGTGTAAATATGTTCTTATCATCATCATCATATATACACATATGTATATATATAATATTTTAGGGTCGACGTGGTGCGGATCTTACAATCTGAAGTGAAGTCAGAAAGGAAACATGTATCTTCCAAAAACTCCACCTTGGCACGTACGGGGTTACGTTTCTTACGGGCGACGACCAACCTGCATACACTTATTGAACTCAACGGCGCATCATCAATACACATGTCCTACGTACGAAATAAACATACGGGCGGCTCCCGCCGTCATCAAAAAGCCACAGGCAGAAAACGTAGCTTAGGTTGGTGCGCGCGGCAACTCAACATCCGATGTGTAGTTGCAAATTTCAATCTGTATGTCGCCGGAGGCGCTATGCATCGATCCATTAACGTACGTACGGACGTCACACAGATGTGACGTCATCACTCATCATATAGGTTCCTGGCCACAGAATGAACCAACGCAGCTCATACACCTGGCTATACGACCTAGACGATGAATATATTATAAAAAGAAAGAGATATTATTAAGAAGCTTCATTTTGTCAAAATCGTGCGCAGCGGGGCCGGGGGTGAGACGGCGGAGGACGCCTAGTACCGAGCGACCTGCCCTTGCCCTGAGCACGGATTATAGGGTCACGCAGCAGGTGCCAGGGATAGTGCGAACAGTGCTGCCCGCAATGTCGCCTGCTAGCAAACTTCTGCAAGCATGCATCACACAGCCAACGCTCGCATGGAGAATACCTCCTTACGCAGCATTTCCGTGCGCAGCATACTTGTCCCGCCCGATTACCGCCCCGAAAACACACTAGATGCGAAACACTTACCACCGTCGTGACATACTATGCCTGGATCAAGAGAGGGAGTGTGTGTGTGTGTGTGTTTGGGTGTGTGTTAGTCAGCCTGTCTTGGCAAGTTGCTTGAACTAGCTACTTGGATAGCAGCGATCGACATACTGCCTACTGTTATAAATCGCATAAAAAAGACTGTGCGGCTTAATAATAGCGTATGTCGTATGGATTAAATTTGGCATGTGATGGCGGTGAGAGACATGCACCGCCTGCCCGCCTGCCAGCCGACCGACAGCGTCGTGCGTGTTTGCATATGCAGCCATGCAATCATCGACTGCTGCCGCCGGTGCGCAGGCTTACACAGCCAGTGGCCGAGCAGAGGGCTTGCGGCATGCATGATGGTTCATGGGGACATATACTACTAATAAAAACGGCGATAGGATGTTCATGCGGGTCTAGACCCGTACGTTGTCAAGAAGCGCACCTGCTTGCGGTCTTATTAGGAACGATGCCGCCGCTGCGGGCTTTCCATGGGTTGTTGAATATATTTTCGGCCAGCTGTATTGGCGAATGCAATAACCACAAATGTTAAGAGTTATGCGTATCCCCGCATAAAAATAACCCTGCTACGTACGTCATCCAGTTTGCCGTACACACCCGTACAAACCAGCCGTACACCCTTGCTACAGCCGGTGATCATCGGTGTTGGCCGTGGTACGTAGATACGGCTAGCACACGCACACGCACCCGTCCTACAACTACTGAGATTCCTCGTTGCACGCCTCCGCATCTAGTAGATGTAGCTTTGAGCCGAGCTGTACGGCATGGCTCCCTGGAATGGTTGGCGGTGAGTCTAGGGAGGGATGTGTCGTGGTTCCGCGCTGCCACCCACTACGGCCGGTGAAAGTGATAATGACGAGGACCGATCCAAAGGCATACTCGCCGCGGCCGACGCTGACGCCGACCGAGAGAAGGACGACCTATTAGCGGCAGAACCTGTTGGCCGGATGACCCGCCTGGGTACGGGTGTCGATATGTACGGCACATTAGCGTCCGTGTATGACAACGGCGACTGAACGTTCATAAGCGCACCGCTGCTGTTTTCAATATCGCTGCCGGGCGCGCTGCGATCGTGTTGTACGGCAGGTACCTTACTGGCAATAACCTGTGGCACATACATGGCGGTGCACAGACGGATGCACGCTCAGACAGGGCAAGTATTTAGAGGGCTGCCTCATACCGCACACAAGGGAATATGCGCACGTGCTTTTCTCAGAAATGAATGGAGCTGCGGGGCCGCGACAAGGATCCACAGCATCTATAAATAAACCTAAGCAACTACGTGGCCCGTAAACCGGTGCACACACACATGTGTATATATATATATGTATGTGTATGTGTCTGCATGTATGTGTATGTGTGCGTATGTGTGTGTGTGTCTGCACGTATGTGTCTGCATGTATGTGTATGTGTGCGTATGTGTGTGTGTGTGTGTGTGTGTGTGTGTATCAGGGTGTGTATGTGTGTGTGCATGTGTGTATCAGGGTGTGTATGTGAGCATATACGCACGGCCCCCCACGCAGCCTAACCGCATCTAGGCTAATGTTAGTTATTAAATCAGACGGTAGCACGCAACCACCTCAAGGAAACAGAAAACAGATGATGAAGGCCTGTACCTGCATGTCTAAGGATTTCAAAATGTACTTCCCAGGGAGACTGCTGCATATGTCAGGACTATCTATGGCATCACCAAAACATAGCCACGAGCGAAGGGTCCATGCAATAGTAAATAAACGAGGGCAACTTATTTACGAGGGCGTAAGTTAATAAGGGTCCGCTCCGTTGCCACCTACCCCTGCTTCGGTAGCATCCCCCGCCGCCATTCCAACGCGCGCTGTCTCAGCCCCTCCTTCGTCGCCATCTCCGCCGCTGCTGCCGCTGCCGGCCCCTGAGACTTTCCTTAGCGCTGGAGTGGCCCTCGTAGCTGCCGGCTCTGTCACCCTGCCTAATGACGGGCTGGATTTGGATGCACGCGGCGGCGGCGGCGGCGGCGGTGTTGGCTCTGAAACCATATCTACGAAGCTCCGCTGAATCGGAATCGGCTCAACAGGAACTGACGACGGCGGCGGCATCCGATCGGTGGCCGCGCTGCCGTCGAGGCTTACCGAGGCTGACGAAGGCAGTGCCGGGGGCTGTGGCGACAACAACGGTGGCGGGGGCAGCTGTGCGGGGCTGGTAGACTCCTCTTCTGTTGCCTTCCCTGTTGGCTGAATTCGGTTGCGGCTATGAAGATGGTCTAGGAGCCGCGAGCTGGCGCGTGATACGGCATTTATCGGTCGTACCACCATGGAATGAGTGAACCTGGATGTGAGCAGCAGCCGTACGTAGCACAGAGAAGAGGCGAGGGGCGGATAGGTATGAATAGTATGATAAGAGCACAGCTCGGATAGACGAAAACCTGTACCTGTACCTGTACCTGTACCTGTACCTGTACCTGTCATGTCCCTTCTTAACTGTCAACTGTCAACTATCAACTCCCAATATGGTCACTGGTCAGTATATTCGGATGTCTTAGTCATCATTTCCAGTAGGCAGTAGCGAGCGTCCTATCTCCCGTGGTGGGACGCCTTGTTGAGGCTGTTAATCCGGATCCAGATCCAGACCTAAATAATGTGCAAATCTAAAAAATAGATCCAGGATCCAGGGATCCTGGGTGCTTAATAATTGTGTAATGGTAGACACTCACGTGGTAAATATCTGTAGAATGCGAAGCGACTTCACAAGCGCTGGGGTGTAGGCTTTTCTGGCGTGCTTTGCGTGCACGTAGTTCCACACGTCATCCCACTCCAGGCGACCATCAGCGTTTGACTGCATGCCAGTTCCCGACACCGTTAGTTGCAGTGCCCAACACCGTTAAAACGACCGGTAAAAGTTCGCAACGCAGAATGTGCTGCGTGCTAGGGGACTAATAGCCATGCGCTGTTTAGCACGGATTTCAACGGCTGTATCAGTACAGCGGTACTAAGTACATTGGTATTTCTACGGTACTTCCGTACAACTTACGTGATCGTCAATCGTCCAGATGAAGTACAGTCCGAATTCGTAGATCATCTTCCAGACAAAGTAAATGATAAGTGCAAGGTTGGCCAACGTCAGCACCATTCCCAGCGCAAATTTGGCGGGCTTTGGAATACCCGCCCAAAAAAGGAGAGCGAAATACAAAATAACGACCAGGGCGTACAGCGTCAGGCGCTCAAGATTGTTCATTTGCGTATTCTTGTACGGCTTGATGGTCAACTGCGTGCAGAGTGGTGGCAAGGGGGATTATTTATTATTTTATATTATAATATATTTTTGGATTATACTAATAATAATATTGTATATTATATTATTGGATTATCCGATATTGCCTTCTCCTCGTAAAGAGTCGAAGGCGGCCGAGCCAGTCAAGAAATAAAGCAGCCCGGACCCGGTTGTTACCCATTTACGTACCTTTCGAAAAACGTCCGTACATACGTACGAACAGAATTCCATGTCGTAAAGTTAGCGTGAAATGGGATTTCATTCCCACCCGCCGACTGACTTTGACTGACAGACAGACAGACAGACAGACAGACAGATAGATAGACAGAACCCCCTACATACATATAAGCCTCACTGTTCCGTCCTTCCTCAGCACACGCTCATTAACTAAAGAGATGATTAGCCAAATACTTAATGAATCAATAGCAAGAAATGGTTGAAGTCATGTAGAGACAGGCGACATACGCCACACACCATACCTAGGTATGGCTGAGTGCATCCTCTGCTTCAACAGGCACGCTCGTGTAACGGTGTAAGCCACGAGTGGGGTTACACGCCCGTACAAAACCCAATAGAGGATATTACCCCTTCTCCCCCGCGGGTTCGAAGGGGTAATCGAAACCCACCACAGCACCTTGGTGGGGATCACCTGAATGCCTTCACCCTGCCTCTGCCCTCCGTCCTCCGTCCTCCGTCCTCCGTCACCCCCGACTAAAGGCTACCGCGGTCAGCTGCAGCTTATCGGGCCCGGGATTTACCGTCATAATACGGCGTAAACGATATGCCGGGTGGTTGCACCACCCTCTCCCAGCTCCCAGCCCCTGTGCCTGCTATACATTCTGTTTTTCGAAGTTTACTTTTTGCTTCCCTCGTTACTCTTCCGCACCTGCGCTACGGCGGACAGAAGTATAACACCGAGTACCGCAATAATCTGAATGAGCTGCCCCTGAGGTTGGAGGAACACGATGGCCGCAATTACCGCCAGCTTCCGGAACATGATGATACTGTCCCAGAAGTACGACTCCCGGCTGTAGTCCTCGTACATAAAGCTGTACGAAACGCTAAACTCGGGGCTTGTGTAAAGCAACGAGTAATGCGTTCTGCAAAAAGTAAGACGCACGCATGCGAACGAATATGAATGTACGACATGTACGAAGTAATCGATGCAGCAGAAATGAAACGGAACAGCAAGTTTAAGTACCAATATAAATGGTTGGATACGTAAAAGTAACTAACAATAAGATTTGAACGAGCTTGGCGTATTTGGGGCGAGGTTGTCTTAATAAAGGGATGTGAGATAGCTCGCTACATACACCAGCGGGATGGATTTGGGTTTTAACTAGTAAGGGACGACTGCTGTGATGAGTCGGGCTAGTTATGGGGTCGGTCGTTTCTTGCCTTGCAATCCCACAACCCTGGATGTACGCACGGCATTCCATAGTTGTGTTACCTCAGCCATATGTATGAGAAAATCGGCGCCCCGATGGCGAAGAACACCACTCCAGGACCGCCCAGGATCGACACGAGGTAGAGGTGCGGCTTGGTATAACATTTGAGGTTGAGGTCCTGGGTCCAATAGGCGCCCCTGGCGTGCGTCGAGAGTACGGAGTGGGTGGCGATTATGCAGCGGGTGGCAAGATTTGAGAGAAAATGGACAGATACAATAGCACAAAAGTAATGGTCAGATAGAGATGGGAGGTGCTGCCGGATGATGGGATGATCAGAATAATGTTGTCCGATAGGACCAATTATTCATGTCAACTAAAAGACACACACACACACACACACAACGCGCACAACCAACGGGTTTTTGATTGGAGACGACTCCGTACGGCATCGTCTTTCAATGCCGTACGGAGTCGTCTCCAATCAAAGTCTTGCGAGCAAGCAAGTTTATTTTGTAGGCATACATGATGGACAAAATACATCAATCTGGGTTGTAATAATTTACAACCTGAGATTTGGGTTAGTCATACCTTCGATCGATTGAGCATTTCCGGATGGATAAGTTGGGGGATGAGATAGAGGGGATGGAACGGATAATGTCGGCGATATGGATATATAGGATAACGAAACTAGACAAGTGAACGTGACGACTCTTCGAACGTATATATGGCGCAGAGGATATTAATCTGCAACCGCTACAACCGCTACAGGACAGGTGAATGTGAACCAAGCAACATCTAAAAATCATCATCTAAACACCCGGGCAGGCTTAGGAGGTGCCGTCCAGCATAATGGTATATATATTATATTTATATACCATTGTTCTATCTCCGATGGACAATAACACAATAACATATATTGTAAATAATACAGTATAAACAGTATAAAGTAATAAAGTATAAACAGTATAATAATATAATATATAGTTTTATATAAATATGAACAAGATGATAATATAATGTTATATTATAAGTAGTGTAATCGTGTTATTATCCGTTGGAGATACAGTACGTATGGCAAGCCCTGACATGCAAGCAAGCGATCTGTCCGCCATGCGTCTTCCATCTCTTGCTTGTGGCCGTTTCACCAAAAGCATAAAAAGCAGGGCGTAAGCAACTAACAGCTACAGCAGCTTGCTTGCGAACGGCGGATAAATGGTGATAGGGAAGCCGCTGGATAAGTACAATGTTATGAATTGAAATAATAATATACAAATATCCCCTTTTCTCTCCAGTATTTATCTTCATTAATAAGTTTACAATCAACCAACAGCCTTACTTAGCCTCCATGAAGTTTGAGTACTGGTCCTCCTCCGGGTCAACAATTGGACAGGAGAACAGTGACAGCAGGGTGTTAGTCATATCTGCGTGCATGCCGAGCGTGGACGGACGGAGAGGCAACGTACGGGTTTATTTGGGGGCGACGGATTAGGGGATGGGCAGATAAAGCGGATCCGGCATGCAGGTGGGGATGATTGGAGTGGTTGGAGTGGTTGGAGTTAGTTTTGACGGGGACGACAGAACGAGCGAGATGAGGACTAAAATAAATAAATATTATATCCCGGCAGGAGAAGTTCGTCCTGGCACGAAGCCAGGACTAACTAACGGCCGTTGCAACTCCCATCTAACTATTATTGCCCAGCTATCCGATCCATCCTCCGAAACCAAATTCGGATCATCACCTGGATATACATAAAACACAATGGTAATAATGGTAATTATTACCCTGGGTCGCATGTACCTGCACCATTATTAATGCCATGGGCAGTGGGGCGACAAAATCCCAAGTCAAAAAAGGATTTACAAAGAAAAGAATTTTAAAAAAGGAGTGTTGGCCTGATTTATTATGTGAAAGCTTTGGGAAAGCTTTGGGAAGCTTATCTTGCATGGGGTTGCCATTCCGACCATCTGTATGTCCGATACCGGTACTAATCAATAATGACTTGTGTGTTCTGGGGTGTTACACTGTGGGCGACTTGCCCTACAAATAAAGACAAGCACCGGGGGGCCTGACCGGACCGAGCCACAGCGTAGGGGAGGGCCACGTGGCTTTGTCTGTCTGTCCTGCCACGTGCTCCCCCTCTCACTCGGACTAGCGAGAGCAAAGGAAATCTCAGAGGCTCTAGCCTGGCCACTAACAGAGCACAGAGGGGCACCGACATGCATGTTTGCATGTAAACCTGTTCAGAGCGAGCATACGTGCATACGTGCAGATTGTCGGTGGAATTACAACATACAGCTGTGTGTGTGTGTATATATATACATATATGTATGTATACATTGCTCTCAGAATCTCTTCGTGATATATGCATGTGTACCAGCATGCACCTGTATGATGTAACACTGGTGCAATAGCGCGTGATGCTGGGGTGCGAAGAATATGATATGACTTTGCTGCTTACCCAGAGAAACCAGGCCCCAGTAGGGTCTTTCGGATTCGGTGGCGCAGGAACAGAACCAGCCATATGATCAGTGCCAAGGCCATGATGATGAAAGGTGTAGCCACCGTGATGATCACACGCTGTTCGGTTTGGTGGGGGTAGGGAAGGCAGGCAGCGGCAGCAGGGGAAAGCAGGCATGCAGCATGATGCATGTAGAGGTCATTGAATGCATGGCGCCCTGCAATTCAAATCAGTTATGCTGATGTGTAAACGGTAAAATTCATTTCCCAGCACCATGTGCGTGCTATTTGTACCAGTGTTACATCTTATTTAGTTGCGAACTAATAGGACTGACCCTAGATCCCGGGGTCTAACCTCGAGCAGAGCACATTGATTGGTTAAAAAAATCATGACAGGATGTGCTTGAAACCCTTCTGCCCCAAGGTGGATTCCCGGGCTCTGGCGCTGCAATAGTCTATGCTTCTGTCCCCAATCGGCCATCCACACATACATCCATTCGTACATATCCGCAAGCTCATATCAAGTAAGCACACACCTGTACGCTGATGGGCAGAGTGCCATGCTTGAGATTGCAGTCGATGGATACGACTACATAGGGGCATTGGCGGGGGAGGTATTAAGGATTACGGTTAGGAAGTTTATAAGTTTGGAGGCGACGGCGACATCCTCTTAGCTACTGGCCAGTAGCTGGTCGTCCCCGTAGCTGAACAGTGCGTGGCTGACATGCAGACACTGATATGATGATAGAAAGGGTGCTTGGAATGTCGATTTGGTCAAGCTGCTGCGGCGGCCGTGAAATGAACATGTACGGTGACATGATATGACATATACATAAATGTGCCCCTCCATCCTCTGCGCTGTGGCTCGGTCCGGTTAGGACCCCCGGTGCTCGTCTTTGCAGGGCGAGTCACACCAGACATAAATGTTTTCAAGATAGACCTCCCCAGAAGCATCAAGACAAAAAATTGTGTGAGTTGCCAAAAGGCTTAAGCCATAGCTCACAATAATAAATATATACCTATTGTTTTTCGAAAAAAACAAATCTTATTTTATTTTAGGGAAGACTCGAGTGGGTACGGTAAGTTATTAATAACTAATCTATCTATCTGTCGTATGTAACTCTAGCTATTCATTCGTCGATAGTGCTGACTGAATGACGATATATAAAGGGTGTTATATAAAGGGTGTTACACTGTATACATGTATGTGGCTATGTGCTGATAGTATCCATGCACGCACTGCACGTACATGCCGAAACGCTGTTGCTTGCCATCTTAACCAGCGACAGGAAAACGGCCAGCATGGAGGGCCAGGGCGTGGAGATGCTGCGGATAAGGCTGAAGACCTGGAGGGGTGTTGTTACATCATGCCCATAGGCAAAGGACATGCATGCGAGCAGTTGTTGACAGAAAACGGTATCTTTATTATTATGATGACGCTACAGATGGGGCAAAATAAACAGCTAGCGGATGCTGGTGGTGGGTGCTGATCCTAATCAGGAAAAAGGAGAAGTCCGCGGATGAGGGTTAATGGATGAGGGTGCCCCGAAATACAGTACTGGGGAAGGTAGGGACTGCCAGGTAGTAGTGGCCACCGGTGAGGTAAGCCCCCCTATATATCCCACACACAGCAGCTAGTGGACCTCACCACGCAGCCATCTATCGCCACAAGGTAGGCAGGTAGGTGAAAGCCACCACGCACATTCCCTCAAGGTATAACCCAGCTGTCCCCTCAAGAAATATAACTTCTAAATTTTTACAATTAAAATATGCATGCTTTCTTAGGTTGGTTGGTTGTGGGGTTAGTTAGGGATTTGAAATGCATGGCCCTTGTTGTATCTCTGTTATATCCGCCTACATGCATGCAGCAAATAAAGGCCGGATCGTATGGAAGTACGATGATGGCCAGCAGACACAGTCATGCATCCCGGATACTACCCGTAGATACAGCCCAGGATACTACAGGCCTAAATAAGCAAGGTTCCTTATTAATTTATCCTAAGGCGAGGTCCGGCCATGCCGTACGCACCTGCAGGTACGACATGAGAATCTTGAAGACAATTCTGTGGTTTCCTCCTTTGTACGGCCCCGTGCTCTCGTCTACGACCACCACCTCGTCCTCATCATCACTTGAAGATGATGGAGTTGCGGACGCCGGCCTGACGACGGCTCTTCCATCACTGCTGTTGTTTCCTTCACCGACCAACTCCTGCTGCTGCCCGTTTGCTTTTGCCCCTCCTGGTGGTGGTGGTGGTGGTGGTGATGGTGGTGTTAGTAGTGGTGATGCAATTTCGGGTGGTATGGTAGCGGATGCAACCTGATCACCTGTCGCAAGCGGCGCCGCCCCCGGCCCCCCAACAGCTGCCGGTGGCAGCGAGCTTGGCTGCTGCGGATCCTTATTAGCTGCGGTGCCGACAGCAGAAGCCGACGTATGTTGATCCGCCTGTACCGAATGGAAATAGCCACCGGCGAATGAAGAAAAATACGTGAATGACATTATGAGGGCATTATGAGGGCATTATGAGGGCATTATGAGGCAGGGCAAATGAGAAATTTAGGCGACCGAGCGACTTATATACGAAGTAAAAAGTGCATGCAGCTAATGAAGTAAGGGCACATACATACAGCAGAGGGTGGGGCATGCAGCAGAGTATCGGGCTGGGGCTGGGGCTGGGGAGGCGGGTGAGAAGTCACCTGCAATAAGCTTTTATCATCAGGGAATGAACTTAAGTGAAAGATAGGTAGACAGATAGAGCATCTCGAATGAGCAAGTACTGATAATGAGTCGGTAGTGATATTACGCGCGTGCGTGAGACCTACCAGACCTACCAGCAGCCAGATAGATCGATAGATAGATAGAAACGATTATTATATATTAGAGCTAATAATAAACAAAGTACGAGGACACCGTACATACAGTACAGCATTAGAGTAAAAGTTAGAAAGTATTATTAAAAACGAAACAATAATCGATCGCCCATCTCTTACTTGACCGGTAGGTCGCTCGGCACAACATCTTACGTTATTAGCCCGCTGAATGCTCTTGTCTTCCGTCTGTTGGCTGCTGCTGGAGGTCTGGTTTTGCTGCTCCTTAGGCACACCCTCCTGTCGGCGACCGCTTTTAAGGGATCCTGGCAGTTGAGCTCGCACCGTCTGCGGTTGCCGGTTGTTTCATTCGTTAATTAGTTGGTTGATTGATTGTAACTAGATTGTCGTACGGCCGTACATTCCCAATCAAGGTGGCAATAATACATAGTCCCTCGCTTATCAATGGTAAAGCTTTAAGACGACGGAGGGCAAACGATTTGAGCACGAAACAATTTATTTGAGCACTGGCAAGAATTAATACCAAGCAAGCCCGCCGCGCTGATCGATAAGTAAGCTTACGATGGCAATAAGGAAGATGTTGACGGAGGTGCAGAGGATGTACCAAAGAGCATTGAGGGCGCGGCTCGCGCATCGGGTACACTTCCCGGATTCGCGGCGGCCATACCCGGGCTGGCAGCGACCGCACATAATGCCATCATAGCCCTCCGCGCACTGCAGCGCATAGTACGCCGTGAGGTTGTACGACAATGTACCTTGGTTCAGCTGCTTGAGGTAATTGGCCATATTGTCCTGACGGGATGGAACAATAATTACAAACAAGTGGTGGCTGACAGCAGAATGTCGTACAGAGCAATGATAATGTCATGAATGCACGCATGGCACGCACCCAACAGCGAAAGGCAGCAATAATAGGATTACGACGTATGTACGATCGATATATGTGTAAAACAGGTACGGCAGAGCATGAAAGCAGATCAGTACCAAGGATGGACGGCGCAGACGAGTGCACATACATACAGCAGGTTGGGACACACACACACACATATATATACATGTATGTATATATATGCTCGCCCTTGTACATATGTATGTATATATGTGCTCGCCCTTGTAGGGCGAGTCGCCCACAGTGTAACACCCCAAATACATATATAAGCACACCTTACATAACATATAATATGTAATATAATTTTATAAATAATATAAGGGTATTCCACTGTGGGCGACTCGCCCTGCAAATAAAGACTATTTATATATCAATATATATATAGTAAGCGAACCTGACGGGGCCACTTCTTGCTGCTCTCACAAGCATCGCCGTGCACGCAGGCTAGGATGTTGGGACTGCGGAAGGAAGGAACAAGTCGACGTCGTCGTCAGTAGGGGCTATCTACCGCAGCCTCCAGCGCTCTTTCCGGAGTGAGAGCGATAACGGAGCATGATACACCGCTGCTGATCGCATCCTTCATTCATTCGGGCTCGACATAACACACGTGAAGTCTTCCTTCGTTTATCGATCCGCCCGCCCCAGCCACTGCTTCCCTTTCATTCCGTATGTTTCGTTCATACTATATGATAGCATTAGGCTGTACGTAGGTACGGCATCTGTGAACATTTATTTTGCCTTATCATAAATCCTAACGTTAATAAATAAAACTGACTCTAGGACGTGGCAGGTAGCTGCAGGACAACATCATGCAAGACGAGGCAGCATGCAGACCTTAGATAGTCCGCATGCGCGCGTGTGTGTGTATGTGTGTGTGTATGTGTGTGTGTATGTGTGTGTGTATGTGTGTTTGTATGTGTGTTTGTATGTAGGTTGGGGTGTTGTATGTGTGTGTATGTGTGTGTATGTATATGTGTATGTATATGTGTATGTGTGTGTATGTGTGTGTGTGTGTGTGTGTGTGTGTGTGTGCCCTCATACGCGCTAGTTCTAATTGATTGTAGGCATCCCGAGATAGGTATGCCTGGGGTATGAAGAAATAATCAGTAGAATCAGTAATCCGGCCGGGTAAAATAATGCTACCGCGCTGCTGCCTTGATTGACCAGCAAATAAGTCGAGGCTGCGTGCCAGAATGTCAGCAGGTACATACGATAGATGTGAAGACAGCTAGCAGACGAACGGACAGACGGATAGATGTCGTCTGGCCTCTATCTAATGAAGAGTACTGCATCCAGCGTTTTACTTCATCACGCAAGAGGCGAGACCCCGTTCCAACCGCCTGTATGGACGTTTCGCCTTCATTCAACGCCGCTCGCCCGATAGATGAGTACCTACCTTCGAGGTCCCGAGTGCCAGTAGCCAGGCTTGGGCAGAGTGGCCCATGGAACTCCCGCCAAGGAGCAGTTTGCGTTGTCGGGGCACGTGTCGCACTGTTTCGGTTCATTCATCAGGGAAGGACCCACGGGTCGCCGAAGGCGATAAAGGGTCGAGCAAGGGTGAATGACGGTGAACGAAAGGCGCCACAATCGTCAACGCATATATATTTGCGGGGATGGATGGATAGATGGATGGATGTTGAAAATACTCTCGAGATGCTGCTGTTGTGTGGTTTTAGAGCCACATACATGATACACACACATGTATACATATGCACATATAAATATAAATATATCTATTTATAAAATATACAGACAATATAAATACAGACAGACAGACAAAGCCCCTGCGCTGTGGCTCAGTCCGGTGAGGACCTACCCCCGGTGCTCGTCTTTGCAGGGCGAGTCGCCCACAGTGTAACACCCCTTATATATATACATATATATATATATATAATATTTGTATGTAGATTATATTTTTTGTAGTTCGTGTGCACCATATAAACTGTTCGACTACCATTTCACACCAAGAATTGAAGAAATAATAAAGACACATTATTGTCACACCACGAGATGACTTTATTATTTCCGGATGGTTCCAATAATATACAAATACTTACCGTCGTCTTAGAGGTGTTTAATGAGAAGGTCCCTAGTTCGCACGGGTAGCATTGCGTGCCATCTTTGTTCGTCACCTCGCCGTAAACACAAGGTCGTACCTGCGGTATTGTACGACACCTTGCCAACATCAGAGATTATACGACAAATGGAATACTTTGATCTATTGTATTTTGTGACAGCCCAGTCGCTGCCTTTGCTGCCGCCGTACACGGCAACCATTTCCACACCTAATACATATATATACCAACGTTTGTATCTATATGCCTTGTATGTACCAAAATCCTGCCCACCACAAACTAGACCTCCCGTGTGTGTATGTGCATATGTGTATGGAGTTATATATGCTTGTGTTTGAGAATAATATATATATATATATATATTATATTTGATAATGCGGAAATGGTGCCCGAAGTCATTAAAGCCCACGCACCGCGATTTCTAGCTTCAGAATAGGCAGATCTTGAATCGTACGGGGCGCCGCGACAGAGATGGAATAATTTCCAGGCTTTGCCTGGAGATCGCAACCGAGGACGTGTGCGAGCAGAAGGATGTCTGCTGCGTTCTCTGCCGTACAATCTAAAGTGTGTTTTCCAACAATAATGCTACGTAAGCCACAACTATATATATATATATATATATATATATATATATATATATGCAGCCATGTACGGAAATGTAACTGGCCTCTTTGCCAAGACTTTTGAAGTGATGACACACGTACACTGATGTTTATTTCTCGTTTCCAGATACATGCTTTCTTACGTAATACGTACGGCGGTTTGGTACTATACTTGGAGGACCTGCGTGCCGCTCCAGGACCTACATACCTGCATGCTGCGAGCCGCAGCACGCACATTTCCACGTCTACAAACCTGCTTGCCAAACGTCTCAGCGCTCGTTCTCTGCATGTATATGCATCTCAATCATGTATATGTATGCGTGCATGTGAATACGTGTGTAAATATCGTAGCTCGGTGCATATCGATGTACATATGCATGTATGTATGTGTATGGAGGGAAAGAGGGTGATGACTCTCCAGAAGAAACCTGCGCACGCGCTCCATCTGTCTGCTTCTTATGTTGCATACACTGTTGTGTATGTGCTGCATGCGGTGGCAGACAATGTCGATTATTATGTCGATTTATACCTGGAGTTTGAAGGTGCTGGTGAAGTTGCCCGCCCCTCGAATGGTGCTGATGCTATTGCCCGCCAGAGACATGGCCGAGTTGCCAACTGGACGAACCTCCACTGTTGTGGTGGCCTCGCGGGTGCCGTCTGCCGTGGTGGAGGAGGTGGTGGTGGTGGTGCGTGGTGGTGGTGGTTTGGGGTCCACGGACCGGCCGGGACAATGAAAAAGAGGATTTTTAGAAATGTATGAATATTATTTCAACCAAATTAATGTAAATGATCACTGTGCCGCATCTAGAGAAAATATGGAATATATAAGGAATTTAATGCACAATAAAATTACGGGGGTGTTACACTGTGGGCGAGCGATTCGTCCTGCTGCCAAGACGAGCACCGGGGGGCCTGACCGGACCGAGCCACAGCGCAGGGGAGAGGCACGTGGCTTTGTCTGTCTGTCCTGCCACATGCTCCCCCTCTCACTCGGACCAGGAAGAGCAAAGAAAACCTCAGAGGCTCTAGCTTGACCACTAACTAACACAGCACAGAGGGGCACCAAGAAAACACGGAAGGAACTAAAGAAAACGGGGGACAACTAGCTGCTCAAAGAAGGGGATCACTCTCCTCCAATGTAGTGATGTGGTCTGTTACATCCAACACGAAACTGACCTGACAAGAGCCTGACAAAAACACACAGAAACCCTCAGAGGCGAGACGCCAGCAGGAAAGCACACTCTTACACAGCCGAGCTGGAAAAACCAAGCTAAAGGCGGAGGGGGGGATGACAAGCCAATTTGGCGACCCCCTAGAAAGCCTCCCGGCCAAATTGTCGCCACCTTAAAGAGCCTCCCAATAAAATGCCTGCCTTGTAGAGGAAGCCCTAAGTGTGATTCGCATGTAAGTTGTCTTTTCACATACTCTGCATCTGAAGAGTCTTTTGAACCATCGCTTTTGTCGCTTCAGCACTGCCTAGTGGTTTGTGTCTTCAGTGTTTGTTGTACACTCACGCAAATTGTCAAGCATCGGTTCTGAGGTATTTGTATAGTCCCTACGTACACATATTCCGCCAGCAGCATGCAGCATCATGGCAATTCTGCCGCTATGGCATGCATTTACCATTTCCATCTATCTATATGCAACTTTTGTGGTTTTTAAGTACAGGGAAAATGCACTAGCTATCCAACCCTAAAAATCAATGCAAAAATAAAATGGCTTCTCTGCACAAGCAGGGTGCTTCGGAGCTAATTAAGCTAAATGTATGCCATGTCAGATTTTCATTTTCAGTCAACATAGTGCGGCATAAAAAAAATCACTTTCCAGGATCCTGGAAAGTGATTTTTTAGGAAGTTTGCTTCCATGCATCCACCTCAACAAACAAACTACCAATGCATGGGACAGATAACAGATCGATAGGGGGAATCCCTGATCATTATTTACGCAGGACTGGCCCCAAGCAGTTGTCCCCTGCGCTCCGAAGCCGCTCCTGGGGCTAGAAGCGAACCCATGGGCATTAATAATAATAATAATAATAATAATAATTGCTACCGCTTTTATTAGCTAGCCTAGTCATTTTTAGTTGCTTTTAGTTTCAGTTGTTTTAGTTTTCATGTCGTATATTCAGTTTGTAAGGCCCCTGGGAATTTTTAAAGTCGGGAGTCCCTGTAAGGAGTCCTAGTAGTGTAAGGCCCTCGGGAATTTATGCCGTCACGTGGTAAATGCACTGATTTCTGTTAGGCAATTTATATTCTATTAAAAGCATTTTCTGACCTCTTTATCTAGGATTTTTCAGTCTTTTGTTCCATGTACTAGCTATTCTACTGGGCACTGTCCAGCTCTGCAGAATACATGCTCTAAGGCTTTAATTATCCTCTAGAATATTGAATGTTTCTATCTAGTGAACGGCCTGCCAATGGGTCAATCAAGGAATATCCCCTACCAACTTATAGGGGGTATAACAGCTGTTAACAATGCATAACAGCCAGCTAGAGGCTGTTTGGTGCTGTTTGGTGCTGTTTGGCACCAGTTAAACCCCCTATAAGTTGGTAGGGATCCTTACAATGTTAGTTGGCAGTTAGATTGAAGCGTACAGCAATGATTGTCTGCTATCACAGCTACCGCTTTTATTTATACCCACTTCTTTGATTTCCAATAAACGGAGCTTCAGCAATTTGTTGGATCTTCACTTAGGAGGATTGCCAACATCGTTAATTTGCCATCCTGGTCGCGAAAGGTAAGCATTACTCGCCAAGATAAGTTTTAGAATTTAGAATGAGAAGCGAATTTAGAATGAAATTTTAGGATGGATCGCCCGGTGCCAGCGCCACGATGTGCAGCTGCAGTGTGGTGCCGGTGCCGCACAGTGCTGCTGCCATGCTGTGCCACTGCTGCGCGGTGCCGCTGGCACGTGGTGCGGCTGCCGTGCAGGGCCATTGCCGCGCGGCCCCAATGGCATGCCGTGCTCCTGGCACATGGTGCGGCTGCCATGCGGTGCTGCTGGCATGCAATGCCGCTGGCATGTAGTGTGGCTGCCATGCAGGGCCACTACCGCGTGGTGCCGCCGCTGGCACCCGATACCGCTGGCATGCATGTGGTGCTGTTGGCATGCCGTGCCACTGCCATTTGGTGCTGTTGGCATGCCGTGCCACTGCCGTTTGGTGCTGCTGGCATGCCATGCTGCTGGTGCCACTGCCACACGGTGCAGCTGCCACGTGGCACCGCTGCCGTGTTGTGCCGCTGCCGCACGGTGCAGCTGCCACGTGGTGCAGCTGCTGCATGGTGCCGCTGCCGTGCTGTACAGCTGCCGTGCTGTGCAGCTGCTGCATGGTATTGTGTACCGTGGTACACCCATGTACCATGTGGTATCCTATTGTAGGGTAATACTTTTCCTAATGATAACACTTCATTCAGCTACTCTTGTAATCACAACTATTATAATTTTAATCAACATTTCTTGGTTGCTCTTTGAGTATTTTATTATTATTATTATTATTATTATTATTATTATTATTATTATTATTATTATTATTATTATTATTATTATTATTATTATTATTATTATTATAAACATGTTACAGAGCCAGGTGAGCCAGGTGAGACACTGCCATTTGGTGCCACTGGCATGCAGTGCCGCTGGTGCACAGTGTCGCTGTGTGCAGGGCCGCTGGCATGCAGTGCGCTGGCATGCAGTGCTGCTGGCATGTGGTGCCACTGCCGTGCAGTGCCGCTGCTGCGTGGTGCCTCTACCGTGCCGTGCCACTGCCATGCAGTGCTGCTGGCTTGCAGTGCTGGATTATCAGGATATATACACCTTTTTAAACTAGTTGGATAACATGCTATACTGATAGGAAGACAATCATACACGTGATTCATAAAAATATATCATTTGCTAGCTAGCTGATGAACGAGATGCTTGAGGTGACCAAAACTATTAAGTACATACAGACCACCACAAATATCTAAGAGAAAAATCAGGGGAATACTTTAGGGGAAATACCTAGACAGAAATTAATAATAAGAAATATATTACAATTGCCCCCGCTTGACTTACAACATTGAATTATAAAACTTATAATGCAAAAAATAACATACTATTGTGCCTTTACTTGTCTAAACGAGAATCTACTTTGGACCCCAGTAAACAGAGACGGTGGAAGTGCGGGGAACTGGGGCAGCAGGCCCCAGTCCCCGCACAACCACCGAACACTTCTGGATGTTAACAGCATTGAAAGCGGTAGTCAAATGCATATATAAAAGCATAATAATAATAATAATAATAATAATAATAATAATAATCTCTCTGCTGGGTTGCTTGGCGGGTGGTAGCAGGGGAAAATCCGAGCAAGGATGCGAGAGGGAGGAACAGTAAGGAAGGGTGTTCACCGTTCACACTTTTGAAAACCGTACCAGAAATGAGCTGATTATGGTAGTCAAGTATCTTGACCACCACCCCCAATGGATCGTTGGACCTGTAGCGAGTCACCCGCTGCTCTGAAACAAGCGCCAGATTGTACGCAATTGTGGACGTGACATTGCCATACAAAGCGGTGTTGCGCTCCCAGGAACTGCATGTTGTGCAAAGAAAGTGAAGAAAGAAAGCGGTGTCCATCAGCAAATAAGTGAAAGAGAACGGGAAGTGCGTGGGGAAGCGAACAATCAAAGGAGGAGAAAAAGGTGCCAACGTGGAAGAAAGTGTACGGGATAAAAGTGGCTAAATAGGTACCGACCTAATAAGGCAACACGCGGGCATGTCATACCTTTGCCTGCAAACCTCAGTGCGTTATTATAAAGGAAAGCAAGCCATAACACCAAAATGAGTACAGAAATGGAGGCAAAGACTGGCCTTATAAAGTAGTGGACTAATGGACATTATTGTTGTATCTCTGTTATATCAGCCTACATGCATGCAGCAAAGGCCCGATCGGAAGATGACCAGACTCAGTCATCATCCCGGATGCTACCCATACTTATCCTAACCAGGATACTACCGACATCGTGCCGTGTTTCTCCTTTTGGATACGTTTTTGTAATTTTGCCTCGAACCAGCCAGTCGAGTCATGAAACCAAAATAAAATAAAGACAGTTAGACTTCTCTTGCTTCACGCTCCTTTCCTTCACACGTCCTGGCTTCATTCTCTTAAATAATGATGACCAATAATGATCACAGCCTGTATGTGTAGCAATCGTTGTCCTTACGATGCTAATTTTAGGATTCGGAAGCGTTTTCTTATAGGGATTAGCGAGAGCTCGCAAGCAAGCAAGTAAAGTTGCAAGCTGGGTACATTTAATGTGCGTGTGGTCCGGCGGCAGCAGAGTCTTGAACTCTGCTCAGTACTAATCCTCGGTATAGTACTCAAGTATCTGGCCAAAGCAGACCACCAGGGTGACTTTAATATTGGCTCACCTATCAGGATGTACTTGCTACAGTCTGCTTTTGCTTTTACGACTTATTAGTTCGTTTTTGGTTAGGCATCATACTTAGTGCATGATTGCCGGCCTTGCGTGGAAAGAGTTTCCAAGCAAGGCCGATTTTTCCTCTAAGGTAAATGTAGTTTACTACAGCCTGGCCCCGGATCTCTCACCTGTTGCAGGCAGTGTGCAGCTGTTGCCATGGCGTAGGAGTCACGTCCCCAGGACATGTGATATTCGTCAGGTTGTGAGTCGTACGAAATACGGCGCCCCCCCCACCCATGCGTGCCGTGTTGCCCACGAACACACTGTTCATGATTACTGCCGGACCGCACTGCGTGTCGCCGCGCAGGCAGCGCTGCTGTACGAACGCACCACCGCCCGTGATGGCAGAGTTATTGGACACAATGACGCCGCTCAGCAGGACGCTTTGCACAAGGTCAAGGCAGAGTCCGCCCCCGCCGCCCTGCGCATCCCTGGCGCATCCCGCCTGATCAATCTTCGATGCAGTCCCATCTGTTGGCATGCCCACATTATCACACAACCGTACGGACGTGAGGCTGCCGCCCATCGCCACCTGGGTCAGCACCAGGCCACCACCGGATGACGCACTGTTGCGCGTGAAGTTCGTCCTGCGGTTAGTGGTTAGTGGCAATTGGCAGCCACCGTTGGCAGTTACCGCCGTTGGTCGTTCATTCGTTGTCAATCTTTTCGGGTCAGTTGGGTTTGCTAGCCGTATGGCTGGGCCGTTGCTGAGGATACCACCCATATATTCAGCTTCACATCCATCGACTGCTAAAACAAATATTTACAGAAATACATATCAATCAATAATTAAATTAATTAATATACGAGTCTGTGGTCACAAGCTGTTATCACCTAGCCACAGCTAAGGGCTCCTGCCTTAATATGAGCTCGTCCAGCTAAATCTCCAATCAGCTCAAATCAGCAAGAAATATTCTAAACCTATCTGTGGACGGTATGTGCCGTGCATCCCAATTTTATAAATCTGAAGTCCCGCTACAACCGCTGACAACTCTAAAACCCATCTTCTTCTATCTTCACAGCTGCACGCACCTGGTGGCATTGAATTTGTAGCATTGATAGCACTCCATGCCCCCCCCGTGCATCTTCGCGGTGTTGTTGTCAATCACCGTATCACTCAGCCGTACTTCCAGGTCCTGAGAACAAGCCAGCCCACCGCCGTACAGCGCCTGGTTGCTCACTACCGTGGAGCGTTGCATATCTAAGATGCCCTCTCTCGAGTGTGACAAGCCGCCACCCTGTATTCACGAAACCGCGATATATATACATATATATGTATGTATATATATTATATATATATATATAGCGAAACCACGGTATGGCATAACACGATACGAGACTGTATGTGGATGGCACGTTGAAATGCATGATTGAGAACAATGCAAATAGATGATTTTTGGCATCCAGGAGAGAAGGGTAGGTGGACTTGTGGTTAGGTGCGCGGATGGACGGAGGGGAGGATGTAAACAAGACATGCGTGAGGACATTTTGTATTCTTCTACGTAATACGTGTACATATAAATATAAATATAAATATATAAAAGTGTAAATTTTGAAACGGGAGGCCCCCGAAGCAAGGTGCGGGGTATGCAGGGCAGGCCAGCGGTACGATGCGTACATACGGCATGCATGACGACGTACATGATGCCCAATAGTTTATCTTGTGCAACTATGTATATACGCTTACCCAGCCCAACGGCGCTGAGTTGCCGTATATCAACAGCTTGTCAGCTGTTACACGACGGGCGCTGTCTAGGCACATCGCCCCACCGCGCTCCGATGACGCCGTGTTGTTGATGAAGTCAATTTTGACCAGTCTCAGCGTGCCGTCTGCATTAGACAAATACAAAGCCCCCCCAGCTGCCAGGGCCTGCATGCAACGTTGAACTTTAAAATGTAAATAACATATTTATAGTTGTATTCAGTTAATTTGAATGTAAGTTAATATCTGTTTTGTTGGTTTTTACGGTTTCTTCGCTAGTTCCTACATTGAGATCATCGATCATGTACGATGGAGCGATAAGATCATTCATCACAGTATCATAATGATGTGATGAATGATCTCCATTCATAATGATGTTTGTTCCCACGAAATCAAACCCCCTCGCCCTCCCCCCTGCGTACCATATTTCTCCAGAACTTTGTGTTGGTAAAGTTGATGCTTCTCGCACCGGTTTGCGACAGGTACAAACCGCCGCCTCCACCACCGGCATTGCCAGAGAAGTTGGTGCTGCTCACGGTGAGGTCGCAACCATCTACCCCCTCGCCGTGGATGGCGCCCCCGCCTTGGAAGCTTGAGGCATACCGTCCGTTGCGGAGGAAGGCGCTGGAGGTGATTTCGTCGAGACAGGCGCTGGGTCCCGATAAGTAAATGGCCCCACCACGGGTCGACCCGGCCCTGTATATGTGTGGTCGGTTCCAGCGTAGCACGGGGGGGCGGGTTCCGGAGAGCAGAAAAATAAGATTTTTCATTGGCATCATGGCTGGTAAAAGGTACCAATATGACCGCGACGACGACGACGACATACGTAGTTAAATGAGTATGGCTCATAAAGAAATCGTATGTACATACATACAGCATCCCCTGCGCTGTGGCTCGGTCCGGTCAGGCCCCTTGGTGCTCGCCCTTGTAGGGTGAGTCGCCCACAGTGTAACACCCCAATACAGCAATGTAGACGCACAACAATGGTGTTGGATTATTATTTTTTATAAAATTATATTATTAATTTATATTATATACTTATTCGTGCAACTACTCTCGTCACGCTCCGGGACCCCCCAAGTAAATTAAATAAGTGCATAACTAAATGAACCCCAGGCCAGCGAGCAAGGTAAAATCGAAATCATGCAACAATAGTTCCTCCCCTCCCACCCCATCCCACCCCATCCCATCCCATCCCATCCCATGCTTCCGCCGGCTAGCTGCCGTAATAATCGCACGCAATCATGTGGTGTCATGTCAATGGAGCCTTAATTACCACCTGCTGCCCTTTAGAATCATTCCGCCTACCAAGCCTCCGAAATATAATCTTACCCGTTTCCGTTGTTTACAAATGCTGAATCCGAGATGACGTTTATCGCCCCACGAGGCATCACGTAGATTGCGGAGCCTGCCCCCCAAGTTAGGTTATCATTGGAGGTGGAACTATCGTTGTTTGCGGCAGCAACGACGGAGGCATTCCGGGTTGGCGAGAGGTAAGTGTTGTTGTAGAAGAGCGTGCCTTGGATCGAAACTCTTCCACCGGGCCTAATTAGGATCGCCGGTCTGTCAACTGTGTTTCGAATCACACAGTTGGCTGCGGAATGAAGGGATTCAAATTAAAATAAGGATGTTAGTGTAGTAGCTCACAGAGGCTTTTATTTATGCGTGAGACTGCGGGCGCCAAACGGAAAGAATGACAGCAGTAGATAGGTCTGAATGGTGAGTGGGATGCATGGTCTCGGCTGGATCTCGGCTGGATCTCGGCTGGATCTCGGATGCCTATGTACGTACTGCCAGGGCTTGCTTACAATGCAATAGGTAAACATATACTGTGTGCTCTCCTGTTGGCGTCTCTCCTCTGAGGGCTTCTGTGTGTCTTTGCCAGGCTCTTGCTAGGTCAGTTTTGTGTTGGAGGCGAGTGGTCCCCTTCCTTGTGCAGTTAGTTTCCCCCTGTTTTCTTTAGCTCCCTCTTTGGTTTCTTGGTGCTCCTCAGTGCTCTGTTAGTGGCCAGGCTAGAGCCTCTGTGTCTTTCTTTGCTCTAGCTGGTCCGCCGAGTGAGAGGGGGAGCACGTGGCAGGACAGACAGACAAAGCCACGTGGCCCTCCCCTGCGCTGTGGCTCGGTCCGGTCAGGCCCCCCGGTGCTCGCCCTTGTAGGGCGAGTCGCCCACAGTGTAACACCCCAGATCTATATACTGCACAGTTACCGTCACACACTCATACACAACTTGAATGAGTTACATGTAATTAACGCGGGTGCACCCATCCACCCATGTTAGAGTGTGTTTGACAAGCAAGGGCTGCTGGCGATTGTAACACATACAGGTGCGAATAGCATGTGATGCCGGGGGGTGAATTCCCCCCTTACATTCCTTCCCGCTATGCTGTGAACGTCCTCGGGTGTCCCGTAGGACCGCTTGTGCCGTGCACCCGACGGATGGATTTCTTTTGTATATTTGCCCTTGTTCAATGCGGCGGGTCATAACCCTGATGCAGCGCCAGCCCCGCCGGGCATCCACCTTAGGGCATGCAGACGGGATTAATGCACATGCATCCTGTTGCGGTTACAGCAACCTGTATGCTCTCGTCGGGGTTCGACCCTAGGGTCAGTCCTAGCAGTTCGCAAAATGTAGCACATGTGCAAATAGCGCGTGATGCACGTGAGAGAGGTCACCCATTACAGCAATGATGCTTATTCGCCACTGCCCCCTAAAACCCTAAACATATATTTCATTTCTTAAGAACAGACAATCTATGATGTACAAATCATTTACAAATCTGTCATATATATAGCTTGCTTGGACGCCAAAAAGGCAAAGTGATAGAGTATATATATATATATTTATATTTATACATGGTCATGCATACCAATGAGTACGTCGCCATTCCGGGTGTCGCCAACAATGATCTGGCAGCCCACAAACTCAATGCCGACGAGGTTGGATGGAGCCTGCATTGATTGTAGATAGATTTCGAAGTGGAGATTAGTTCATAAGGGTTTCGGGTTGGGTTTTAGTCACCTAGGAATCTTTTGGGTTTTCCAGAGCGCACCTGCAACAATAAGGTGCCCTCAGGGGAGCATTCCATTCGGGTACGGCTGAGGGCCAACCAGGCCGCTACGTCGACCTCCGTTGGTGGCAATGCTGAAGACCCCGCCACCGCTAATAGCGCCGGAGATGGTAGTGATGATGATGATAACTGCAGTGCAACGGCAGGTGACCGATGGATACGGGTGTAAGGCACCTCTGTATTATTACGATGCATACAACAAAACAGACATACCTGCATCATTTTGCGGACGACCGCCAGTCCCTCCCTGGCGGCTTCCTGGCTCTGGCGCATCAGTTCCGGGTCGGATGTCAAGGTCAGATGACGGGTGGTGCCCTGGTGAATGCATTGGGGAAAATACAGGGTTAAAAAGATATTTAAAAAGATGTTTATAACATTGACATATGCATGTACATGTATAAGATGAGCACCGGGGGGCCTGACCGGACCGAGCCACAGTGCAGGGGAGGGCCACGTGACTTTGTCTGTCTGTCCTGCCACGTGTGCTCCCCCTCTCACTCGGACCAGCTAGAGCAAAGAAAGACTCAGAGGCTCTAGCCTGGCCACTAACAGAGCACTGAGGAGCACCACGTACATATGTACATATGTATCGCCCACAATGTAACACCCCTTAATATGCATGTTATGTTTGACGCAATAAATACATCTCGCACGAAACGCATACACACAGCCGGACGAATCACCATCGATCTGCCAAGCAAGTGAGAGGGGTGGCTAGGGATAGAATGATGAAGCAGCCCTATGAAATTGTATGGATGTGCAGCGAACGGCATGATTTGTACCTATAACTAGATAAGTGACGACCGGTCAATTACTTAGCATGCATGATCACGCACTTAACGCTCGTACGTATGGACATCAGGCATGCATTGATGATTCATTCGTGTCACGTTTTCAACCAGCGTTTTGATAATGTCATAGCATTAATTCTGCATACCTCCAACGCGGATAGGAGCTCCGACTGGGGGAGCAGGACCCGATGGGATCTTCGATGGCCAGAAATGAAGTAATCCTTCTGCACGTCCACTTGATCCTCTCGCTGCTGGTGCTGCATCTTCTCCTCCTCCCCCTCCGCCGCCAGGCTGTTGCCTCTGCTGCCACAGCCGCATCCTCCATCCACTTTGCCGTCGCCACAATGATGATTGGATCCAGCAGATCCAAATTTAGATCCGAATCCAGGATCACCCTCGGCATGTAGGTCTGTCATATTGTCTTCGGGCACTTCAGTGCGATGATCAGCGTGCCGCGCCGCTTGCTGCATGGCTGCTCTGCGAACCCCCCCACCGCCTATTGGGGGTGCTGCGGGCGCCGGAGGCGGCAGTGGGGACGCTGGAGGCGGTGGTAGCGACCGCGTTGCTGTGTTGGTGATGACCTTTCCGTGGAGTACCACGGCCGCTTCCAAGGTCACGGTACTAGTAATGGACAGATCAACATTCTGCGATAAACATGTGAATGACAGAGATCAGGGTAGTATAAGTATACATACACATGCATGGAAACGTGTGTAATTATCCCTTCCTGCACTCCAGCCGGGGTCTCGGCGGCCACGATGCGATTTATATTAAGGGGTGTTACACTGTGGGCGACTCACCCTGTAAAGACGAGCACCGTGTAACAGACCACATCACTACTTATAATACTTCTATAAAGACATTTCTCTCTAATTATTATCATACTTTTAAATATCCATGGGGCTACCGCTTCTACTGCTGTTCTGGCCCTGAAAGTTACGGTGGTCGTGCAGGTTGTGGGGTCTGCTACCCCACTTCCCTGCACTGCCACCGTCCTGACTAACATTTCTCTGAGATCCCTCCCCTTTTCCTGTCCCTCATCATGGCCTTTGCCTTGTCCGTCCCCTTCCCCAACATATCCTCGTCTGGCATCAGCGTCAGAGTAACATAGCTAAAGTAAAATACAACGGGAACATAAATAAAACATCATAGTTAAAAATTCATCTACAGTAAAAGAAGTGAAGGTATGACAGACAAAAGTTTGCTAAACTGACTAAAAGAGGAAAAAAGATCACAGCTAAAAGATAGCATCTATGAGTTCTAGATCAGCTTAATAAAACAGAATTCACAAGCAAGTAATTACGTTTTGCCGGCGACCGCAAAAATTCCCGAGGGCCTTACACTACTAGGACTCGGTAATAGGGGTGATAGTACGACAGACAACAGGTTTGCTGAACTGACCCAAGGAGGAAAATCATGCTTTTAAATATGCATTTCACTACCGCTTTCAATGCTGTTAACACCCAGAAGTGTACGGTGGTTGTGCAGGGACTGGGGCCTGCCGCCCCAGTTCCCCGCACTTCCACCATCTTGGTGTACTGGGATCCAAAGTACATTCAGTTGTTATATATTTCTTATTTTTTATTTTTCCTAGGTATTTCCCCTAGGTATTCCCCCAATTTTCTTTAGATATTTGCTGTGGTCTGTATGTATGTAGCTAATAATATGGGTGACCTCAAGCATCTCATTCATCAGCTAGCTAGCAAGTATACATATGATATGTTTTTTGCTACCCATTTATCCAATACCCAATACCCGGCATCAGCAGCTCATTAATTAACACAGATACCAGTTTCCCTGGCTTTCTTGATCTGCTTTGTATTCCTTCATCCTAAATATGCTTAGGCTTTTTATTGCTTTAAGCTAACACTTGTTGGTATAAGAAAGTTAGGAATCTGCTTTGCTGGTGTTATCATTGTGTGATGAAGGCCAAAATGTCAGTGCTAGTCCTGACGAAAATGATGTTTTGTTGAACTGCTTACAAAATATATTTATAATTTTTTTAGCTGAAAAAATATATTGTATTTTCAGCTTTTCCTAATAAGCGTCAAGCTGTCAAGCATACATCAGTAATCCCCATAACTTGACCATGCTTTAAGCAATTTTTTTCCAGTACACCCTAAAAAACCTTTTATTCTTCACGGCACATGTTTTTCCTGCCCCCGGAAAGCCATGTTTTGCCCGGCCGATATTTCCAAGGGATCCCCAGAGCAGACCCAACACTTTCACAGGCATTTTTTTTAAATTCTAAAAATTGCCAGGTCCCGTCGGGGATGAAGTACCCTGGGCACCATATGCCAGCGAGCGGTATTGCATGCCAGCTGCACCATGTACAGCAGCACCATGCAGCAGCACCACCACATACCAGCAGCACAGCATGCCAACAGCACCACATGCCAGCGTCACTGCATGCCAGTGGCACCGCACAGCAGTGGCACTGCATGGCAGCAACACTGCACGGCAGTGGCACCGCACACCAGCAGCACTGCACACAGCACCGTACACCAGTGGCACTGCATGCCAGGGGCACTGCATGGCAGTGGCACCACATATGTAGTAGTTGAGAGCCGCAAAGGCCTCTCGAGATGTTGATGGCGTGTATCTGCACATATATATTGTGCTAGAGTGTGTACGACTACTACACTCCCCCCCCTCTTGAGGGCACGTCTCGGGCGCTAAGGCCCCATCAACCGATGTTAACCATTGCCTACCCTGGCCATGGGAAGGTTTACTCAATCCCACGTCGCGACATGACCCCCATACCATGCGCCCTAGCTCTCACGGTTTTTTTTAACATCTAGACTTATTAGCTTTCAACCACTCTCCAACTTTCCGTTGGGAACCTGAATTACGTCAGATTCAAGACATCGCTGTCCGTAGGTATCAAACCGGCGACCTCAGGATTTGAATCTGACGTTCCATCTCGCTACCATTGTAGTAGTTGAGAGCCGCAAAGGCCTCTCGAGATGATGATGGCGTGTATCTGCACATCTATATTGTGCTAGAGTGTACGACTACTACAACATACCTAGGGGGACACGCATTGGTCAATCGGTAGTGATGAGACGCTGCATGGCAGCTGCACCCGCCGTGTATCAGTGGCACCACACGGCAGTGGCCCCCCGTGAAGCATCACCATGCGGCAGCTGCACTGCTCGGCAGCGGCACCACGCGGCACCGGCACCACGCAGCAGCTGCACCGCACGGCAGCAGCACCGCGTGGCACCGGCACCATCCAGCAGCTGCACTGCAAGGCAGCTGCACCGTGTGGCAGCTGCATCACGCTGCAGCAGCACCGCGCGATAGCATCCTAAAATTGCGTTCTAAACTCACATTTAAAAATTATTTGGAGACTTACCTTAGCGACTTATGCTTACCTTTCGCAAGCAGAATGGGAAAGGCGATATTGGCAAGATCCAACGAATTGCTGAGGCTCCAAGTTTGGCAGCCAAAACACTTAATCCATAAAAGTTGCAGGCTATGGATAAAGCGGTAGCTATAATAGCGGACAGTCATTGCTGTACGATACAGATTAACTGTCAACAGATTGTTGTAAAGAATTTCCTGTTTGACCTGTTAACAGGCCGCTCATTAGAAAATATTATCAAGAGCACAATTAAACCTGAGAGCATGAGTCCTGCAGGGCTGGCCAATGCCCTGCAGGGTACATAGCTACTACATGAAACAAAAGACTGAAAATACCTAGCTAAAGAGGTAAGAAAATGGTTTTAATAGCCTAGAAATTGCCTAACAAAAAAAGTGCATTTACCTCGCGACTGCATAAATTCCCGAGGGCCTTACATGACTAGCACTGCTTACAGGGCAGGCTGAATGTACGATAATGAATGTACGATAATTAACTAAATAAACTAAGAGCAACGAAAAATAAAAGCAACAAAAAAATAAACTACAAGCAACTAATAAACTAAATAAACTACAAGCAACTAAAAATGACTAGGCTAGCTAATAAAAGCGGTAGCAATTAGCAATTTAAACTAAAATATAGCATCTAGGACTTCTAGACCAGCTAAATAAACGAAGATTTCGCGAACAAAAAATCATGTTCTGGCGGCGACGGCCAAAATTCCCGAGGGCCTTACACTACTAGGACTCGGTAATAGGGGTGACAGTACGACAGAGGAAATCTGCTAAACTAAAACAACTAATAATCTAAAACAACCACCTTAAAACAATAAATAACTACCTAACTAATAACGATTACTAGACCAGCTATGTACAGCGGTAGCAATTAAGGCACATACCATACAGCGGTACACATACGTCTATCCGGTACAGAGCAGTACATAGTTACGGCTATGGCTGTACAATCCTGTACACAGTATCCGTACGCGACCGGATCTCCGTCGCTAATCCTCCAGATGGTTCAGGAGCCGTCATCTAATGGTACAACCGTAAGATACGCTAAAAGCTTCAGATATAGCAACACTACCACATCTGCGCCTATGCCGTACTGCACGCGACTATATAATCCCAGGGAAGACCCCGGTGTTTATCAACACCACCATCTCGGGCTAATAATCGTCTCTCGCCTAAGTCGTCGTCAGGTAGGCTGTTACACACCGGAGGTCCGGAGAGGACCGAGCCACAGTGCAGGGGAGGGGCACGTGGCTTTACGTATATACACACACACACACACACATATATATATATATATATATATATCATATTTACACTAGCAACGCACGCACTACACGATAGTGACACCCAGCCTTCTTGCATTTACAAATACCGTGACTATATCAATCCCACATTCATAGACCCCCTGTTTTTCATGTCTTTATATAATACCTCTGGTATTAGAAGTAGATCCCCGTCGTACATCTGGTGAATTAGGGGTTCCAAGGATGAGCCCTTCACCACCATTGCTGATGAACCGCCGCTGCTGTCACTGTCATCAACACTGAATGTGGCGCTGGTAGGCATGGGAACAAAAACAATACCCTGCAACACGAATCAGTTTTTCACAAATGCAAACCGATTTTGTTAGTTGAAAATACGTACGTACTTTAAAACGAGAGTTCGTTGGAGGGCAGGGGGGGTTCCCAGTATCTGTGAAGCACAGACCGGAACATTTTGGCTGGCTTAGCATTCCTTGCTAGCAGGTATTGGGTTCATCACAAGTTTGGGTACGGCAGTCATGCAGATCCGTACGTACCGTACCTGGTCATTCAGAGTTACCAGCTGGGAGCGTCGCCTGCTGACACCCATGCCCTGTGTGATTGCTCTTGGGGAAGTCCTTCGACCCACAGTGGTGTCATCTCCATCAACCTGTGTCCACACCGCATCAACTCCCAGTTGTAAGTCAATGTAGTACACCTTGGTATCGTACGGCCAGTTCTGCTGGTCTGGGTCGTACGTGAAGCCACCAGATAGAAAAATGACGTTCTCCGCAGCCTTCATGTTATGCCTCAGGCGTTTGCCGGGACGGTCCCCATCACCGGTCATTTTAATCCAGCTGAAATGATGACAGGTTGGAGCAAGGGGTGGACAAGGAATGTAGTAAAGCAATGTACAGCACATACAAACACAAGAAAAGTGTGTACGGCACTAAAGCGGCCTTTTGGGCACTCTACTCCTCAAATATAATTTGGTACATATCGAGATTTGAACATCAGCAGACCTGGCATCTAAATGTAGTAACCTGAGGTGTCTTTTAGGTAATGAGTAATAAAGCGCTAGATTCATCAATAGTTTTCTATCTATTTGGACTTTTGCTGTAAATTAATACATCACAGGATCACGCCGTTTCCCCGGTCCGCAGAATCCCCGGTTCGAGATGGGGGAAGGGTCGTACAGTGTACGGCACACCAAAATTTAATATGTCCTGTACACAAAGCACCAGGATGCTCAGCATGCATGTCAAGAGGCCTTTTCGACCCTCAACTATTAATACGATAGAGGGACAAGGCAGGGAAGGAGAAGATTAACCCACATTAATTCAGTGATGAACCAAGCAAGGCCTCAGAGGCCTTATCCGGTGTGAATGGAGGGTTTTGTCTATTTGCTAATAAGATGCCTTCTTTGTTAAAATGTTGATTGATGATGTTTGCGTATCATATATAGACAAGTTGCAGGTGAAAAATACTCGAGATTAGTTTACTGTGTTCGTTATACGCCGTCATATGAAGCAAGCACCGCAGGTAATCCATGATCTCTCCATTTATATGGTGTATATAAACTAGATAGCTTACATGCGATACTGCAAGTCAAAGACCCACAGGTCATCCAGCAGCTCGGTTTCGATGTCAATGTCGTCCATTTTGTGATTCTGATGTACGGGATAAAGGTACGGTATCACGGACGGCATGCATAGGTTGTAAGTATGGTTACATGCCGTACGTCTTATAAATTTGTAATAACAGTGTCCGTCATCACACACTGGAGCGGAGTTTATCTACTTAATTGTGCATAAATCCGAGTTGTGGCCCTACACTCTGGGAAAAAGGGGGGTCCTAGATTCCGTAAATGGGGTGGTTCTTTTCCGTAAAATCACCCAATTTCACGGAAAATATGTTTCCGGAAAATTATTCCATAATATGGAAACCACCGGGTTTATGGAAACGTTTACGGACGGAAAACTGTGGTTAACGGAAAGTTTTAAGTATGACATTTTTATGGATTTGTATGGATTTTCCGGATTCAAACATCAGGTTTTTAACAAAACCCCTAAGGTTTAGCCACTCATCAAAAGCCTTATATTCCTATGCTACTTCCCTTCTCTGGATGTTGATAGCGTAGGGGCGACACTACCTGCATATATATATAATCATAATTTATTTGGTGGACTGCACTATATCCCCCCTTTTGTAACTCATCATCAACATAATCCCAAAGAGCATCAGTGAACATGCGTCACGATTGATAAACATGAATCACTCTTCGCGTCCCCTTCGTCCATTACCGTAACGCCACCGTGCACCGCCAGCACACCCAGCTTTCCAAATCCTAGTGCGTCCGGTAGGTTGTAGGTCTCCACAAAGCAGCTGGCGTGCCTTTGCAGTCATGCAACAGTTTAGTAGAATATATATAGAGAAACAACTTAGTGTGTAAGAATTCCAAGCAAGGTGCTCTTTGCTCCTGCTAAAACAATTATTAAATATTATAAAATCTGTATATATATAATATGTTAGGGGTGGTAAACTTTGGGCAACTCGCCCTGCAAAGACGAGCACCGGGGGCCCTGACCAGCCCGAGCCACAGCTAATATATATATATATATATATATATATATATGAGAGATTTACACTGTGGGCGACTCGCCCTATACACACACACACACACACATATATATATATATATATATATATTAAGGGGCGTTACACTGTGGGCGACTCGCCCACATATATATATGCATACATATATCGCCCACAGTGTAACACCCCTTATGTATATATGTACGAGGTATAGGTATGTAACTAATTAAAACAGGGAAAACATTGCATTTACGGCATCATATGTGCTTTGATGACTATGGATGACTAATACTCGCCTTCTGCCGCATTACCAGGCAGTATTATTACCAGTAGGGTATGAATTATGTTGTATGTGTTGGCGCACGAAAATACCACATACAAATATCACCTTCACAAATATAGTTCCATCGAACTTTTTGATTATTATTCCCTACCACATGCGCCTCTTGGGCATGGCCCCTTCATCCATGGGATGGTCCGGAGTCAACTGCAGCTCATAGCTCCGCAGCAGGTTGGGCTGCCCCTCAACCATAAATGGGTACGGGTTGGACAAAGGAGATGATGAGACTGACGGCGACGCTGGCGATTGTGGCGGCTGTGGCTGTGAACCACATAAAGATAACCGGATGGTCTTCACGTATTCGTCGCTGGTGTTCGAGGCAGCTATCCAAGTTGTGTGCTGACCCAAGCCGCCCATGCCACGGATGGTCCGATTGGATTCGAAGTTAAACAGCTCCATTCGGGGACACCGATCAGGGGTGCGTATGCTGCAGTTGAACTGTCATCGATAACAATTTTAAATCGGAGGGTTCATTCGTTATACACACACACATATATATATGAACATAGTAACAAATCATATCTTATTATCTCGGTTGACATCCAGGATTCTTCAAGGGGGTAGCTGTTTGTTCCGGGGTTCCCCGGAGCCCTAAAAATTCTTTTCGGGGGTGGGCCCCCGGAACTCTACCTAGTTACGTCAAAAACCACGGGAAGCTGCGCTTCACACTGGAAGAGTTTTCCGGGGATCCCCCGATGGAGCAGCCCCAACATTTTTCCGGGCATTTTCCTAAAACTATAAATTTTCCGGGTCCCGTCCGGGGTGAAGAACGCTGTTGACATCACAGATAAGTTTATTATGGTCACCGTCTTCCAAGGCTGTTTTTGTGTGTAGGATAGGGGGGGTTTGCTTCACCCGTGGCCACTACCTGGCAGTCCCTACCTTCCCCAGTACTGTATTTCGGGGCACCCTGATCCTTTCATCCTCATCCTTTCACCCACGCGGACTTCTTCACTTTCGGACTGTTATATGTTTTACCACGGCCAGTGCTGTAGTAGCTAGTTGAGAGCCGAAAAGAGCCAAAATGTTGTGTTTAAATGTGTGAATGTATGTGCCGTACCGTGTGCGGCTATTATAGCTGTTTTATTTACACTTGCATAATGGTTTCTAAAACCTTCATGCATGCATGTTTAGATGCGTACATAGCTCGCTAGGATTATTATTATTATATTATTATTATTATTATTATTATTATTATTATTATTGTGAAATTCCTTTTACTGAGATGATTTTTAAGGACGGCTGTGTAGTAGTTGAGTGCCGCAAAAGCCACTCGAGATGTTGACAGCGTGCTTCTTGCATTTTGATAATGTGTGCCGTACAAGTAGTACGACTACTACAGGTTGCCCAAGCCACCATGCATGACAGTGCTGAAGGACAATCCGGCAGATCGATATATAGAGCGGCATTAGGTATTGAAGGAAGGCATTGAAAGAAGCTGTAGTACTCGTAGACGTACGGCACACACTATCACAATGTAAGGTGCAAGAAGCACCCTGTCAACATCTCGAGAGGCCTTTGCGGCAATCAACTACTACAGAAGCCATAGCTAGCTACGTACGTATATTATACTTCTTAGGATTTCCAAACATCAATCAGCATGCTATCTTGCAACATTGGCCACGCAAAATATCGATGATGGAAGCAACATGAGCAAGATAGATGGGGCAGGCTGAGGCAGGCTGCAAGTAAGCGACGACGGATGCAACTAGGATCCCTACCTGCCTGATGCCTATCTCTATCTGCTACCTAATCAACTACCTAACTACTTTAACAATTAAGCATTAAACCAACGAACGAATCACCCAAAAATAATACGTACCGGTGGCTGCAGGTCACGGTCGTCTGTCCATCCATTACCGCTGCCGCTGATCAAGTACACGTCGTATACTCCATTGGGAAGCTTAAACCAGTACGAATTTGTACTAGCGTTGGTGGTGTTGGTGCCCTTGATGCTCGTATTGCGTTGCGTGGGCGGCACCCGGGCCTCAGGGACGTCAGGTGGCCACGCCCATCGGGAGCCGTTGCCCGCACAGCAGGGGCCATTTGAGACATCCTGGCCTACAATTTACGGGATAAATAATTTGTATCATGATCTCAAATAAAGTGCTCGCGAGTTCACCAGCCACATATGACCATGCATACGAACCTTACAGGTAGGTGAATAGCTAGGTGTCCCCGCCGTACGTACCAGGTATGGATATGGAAGTCACCATTTCGTTGATGCTGTCATCACTGACGCTGAATATAAAAATATCCATCTGCCGGGAGATCCTCTTGTCGACGCTTCGATATATCTGGTAAGGATTAATTAATAAATGAAAGAAGAGCGAGACCGGACGTGATGGGATCGAGCGAGGGGCTGGGATGGACAAACTCTTATATATATATATATATAATATATATATATATATATATATATATATATATATATCCATTTCTTGCAGGCAATGAATGCAACGGCGTCGTGCATCGTGAAATAAGATATGCTCAAATAATAACTAGACGTAACGCATGCAACTTAATTTAGGAAGTACCCAACTGCCCACCAAGTAAGACATTATTACCTTATGTAGGTCTAGATTTTGACAGCCCCAAAGGGACTCAACAAGTTGAAGGATGGATGCAGTTTAAAAGCTTCCTGTTTCGATTCGACCATGTATTTTAACTTTGGCAGCAGGTAGGTTGATTCACAAGATGGAAGTTGCTCGTCCCACCACGCACGCACGCACGGGGAACGAATGAAAGGGCGAGCAACGAAACTAACGGTGCTGTACATACATACCTCTCGATATAAAATTTTTAACACCAATGTACGTTATAATCCTTTTAGATAATTGACATCGATCTTACCCTCAGTTGAAAGGTACCAGCAGATGCCGTTTGTAGTTCCTCAGGACAGTCTTCGTACACGGTCGTTGTATCGTTAGACAAAGGCTGAGGTGGAGGTGTTGATTGTTGCTGAGGAAATACCGCCACAGCAGATTTGCACAACGACTGCCCGCCGCCGTCGCTAGAAGTGAAAGGGCAAGACGGAAAGCGTGGTTCCGGAAGGCTGGTAGTGGCATTGCCGTAACCTCCGGGAACCGCAGGTATGTACTGCAGGTAGTACACGTCATTGGTGACGTAAGGGACACCTGCGTATGTACGGCGGGTGTACGTACGTGTGCACGGCGGGGACCAAGCAAGCAACCTGGAATGCATGTATTTATGTATGTTGCCCGTTATATATAATAATAACCATCTTCTCAGGGCCCTGCATCTTTGAATAATATACATGCCGACTTGTCGAGGAGATAGAGCAATCAGAGTTCGTTGTTCAGTTTTGCTTAATTTAGCTAGGAACGTAACAAGATGTCTATCTGTTCTAGCTAGCTGCTGGTAACTGGCTATCATTGTTATTAGTGTAAGAAGGGATTCGGTGCCGACGCGTGATGAGGATAATGTATATATAAGGGTTGGTACGAAATGAAGCTCCTAGTTAGTACATAAGTACGACAGTTCGGGGAGTGAAATAAAGGCAGACTGCTGGCTGGAATAGCGGGCGACAATTCGCGGGGCACCCATAACCCAGTATATCTATATATATAGATAGATAGATTGGGATGCCGGTTTTACGTACCAAGCGGGTTATCGATGCTTTTGTTAACAGCCGTAAGGCCCCCAAACAGGATCGCGTCGGCGTTGGTAGTTGAACTGTACGGAAAATTGGCCAAGGTAGAGGCAGCACGTTCCCCTGCAGAAATGAAGCAATAAGGAAACGAAGGCGGAGCGTCACGGACGTCGATTTTGCGCAGTTTGCATGATTGAGTGCTGCCATCTAATCCAATACACACACACACATATATATATATATATATAACACGCACGGTATGTACGTAGGTTGGCCAGCGAGATAGTCATCCGTCCCGACGGACGGGCGGGGGGAACACATACAGAGTAACACCACGCATATGTCTTAATTACCCGGAGCATGAGCCGTTGAGCCGTTGACATTCAGGAGCTGATCGTAGTAGAATGCTGGGCCCTTGAGCACAACTTTGTGGGGTCCACCTGAATTAAAGCAAGGTAGGGTGAATACGTAGGCGGGCTTCCGTCCTTCACTGTACGATATTTTGAGGTGTGGTATGAAACTCGATACACATACATGCATCTAGGTCCATTATTGTACGTAAAAAAGATGGCTACTGCCACACTGCATCTGCCCTGATTGTCCTAGCTAGCTAGCCAGGTGACGACGGAATTTAAACACCCTCAACGCGTAGGCAGCAGGTGCAGCGAGAAGCAGGCGAAGTTCACATCCTTGCGACCCCAATCCAAAACGGTGACATTACATGATGTGGAGCAGAAAGCATGTGAGCGACAGCATGCTGTGGAAAAAATATTTAATAGAGTCTTTTAGCGCGGCCGCCTGCACAGTATGTAGTGTACAGCCATATATACATGGTGTAGCATCCTGGGGTATCTATGGGTAGTATCCGAGGTGACACCTGGACATCTTTCAATCGATCCTTTGCTGCTGTAGGCGGATATAACAGAGATACAACACATGGTGACTCTCAAAACCACATATCTTATTTTCCTTCCTACCATATCTGGTAACCAGCGATGCTGCTGCATTATCGGCAATGTCGTCTGCGCTTTGCCATAGTACGGCATATGCTGTGCCGTACACCGTCGGCAACCCGACATCCGACTGGGTGCCATCCGATGTCTGTGACGAGTTCGAGGCCTTATTTGCCGCCTTAAGTTTTTGGATGGCACCTAATGCGGTGGCACTGGCGGCGACCGCTCGGTTGCCCCACGCACTAGTGGCCGTAATTGTCGCGTGGTTATCTCCGTCCTGTGCGTCCTGTACGGCATGGACAAAGAAACCAACTCAGCATGCTTCGCGCATCACCCTTTTCCTCCCGCCAAAAAGGGATGATTTACGATCTTCCTTAGATAGGAAGGCGATAGTCCAGGCATGGATATATAGAAAAACAGTAGCTATAGTCCGATGACCACAGGCCTGAAGCAGGATAAAGAGGGTTTCAGCGGTGAAAGAAGTTAGCTTACCTCGCTGTTTTCACCCATGTAAAATTCCACTTCCTCCTCAAGCGATCGGCGGTGCACCGAAGGTGTTGCCGGGGGCGGCGCATTGGGCGGCGCATTGGGCTGCGCATAAGTACCAGGTACGAGGGGACTTTCTGGCCAGACGGCGTCAGGTGGCATCGCTTGGAGTGAGTCAAGCCATGTTGCGTGGCCCTCGTAGCTACATACGGATAGATGGAGGGAAATGACCCAAAGGTTACATCAGCAAGCAAATAGCTGAAATATGAAAAGATATACATATCATACAGTGTGTACGACATCGGTGCTGCAGTGCTAGGAAAAAGAAGGCGCTGCCCAACCAAGCTACCTAAAAGGGTTCTACGATTTTCATCATCAGTGACATACATCTCACATGTTAGTTAATTGCTATGAACTCCTATGGGTTCCGCATCTGCTGCCATGTACATAGCGGCAATAAGTATACATGTTGTATCGATTGTATGTACATCTGTGATACATATTTATCTATATGGCCTCTGTACTTACGAGTCGGGCGCCATTGACACTGGCGAGCGGGCATCGGCGGGGTTGTGAGGGCCAGGACGGCAGAGCAGCCATTCCCAAGGAGGAAGATCATCAGGGCTTGTTCCAGAAGGCTAGGATTTGCGAATACAAGGATGAAGGCTAGCCGAAAGGGTATGCATGCTTACAAAATAAAGGCGTGAAATATTTCATCCCCAGGCATGACTTTATAATTATTCCACGCAAAACATGGTGTTACCATTCGTATTATGATAATGGCCCATTATCAAATTAAGATTGTGATGATGATAAGCATCAGAGTCATCAGAGTCATTATCAAATCATAATAATAATAATAATGATAATGATAATGATAATGTAATAATAATGATAATGATAATGATAATGATAATGATAATGATAATGATAATGATAATGATAATGATAATGATAATGATAATGATAATGATAATGATAATGATATGATAATGATAATGATAATGATAATGATAATGATAATGATAATGATAATGATAATGATAATGATAATGATAATGATAATGATAATGATAATGATAATGATAATGATAATGATAATGATAATGATATGATAATGATAATGATAATGATAATGATCAGTGTGCCGCATCCAGGGAGAATATGGAGTATATGAGGATTTTATAGCGGTTCTCAAGACTAATTGCCGATTGCAGCATGAAAGTCCGCAGTCGCAAATTGCCGAACAATTTTGTCATTTGTTCACAAAAAGGTATCTGTAAGTCGTACTTTCCTCGGCCGCATCTGCAATCTCGCAAAAAATAACTAACTTCATATAGAATACGTCAAAAATATGATGCGCGGCGGCTAGTTCGTGCTTGATTCGCTTTTCCTGTGGCTATCTTCTACCAACAGAGAAGCTGGCTAATCTAAACAGGGTGAACTGTTTTTTTGGAGCACCGCCATGGCTCAAGCGCCGCCGCCGAACTTATCGCGGCAACACTACTACAGTGTGCAAGTCCGTGAACGCGTGTGCCACCTTTATTTTGTAAACAGGTTCACGCAAGAAGAAATAGCTAATTTGTTTGGCAACAGGCCTAGCGTCAGGACAGTAGGCACGATCATCGGAGATTATAAGCGTCTTGGTGAAGTGCAACCAATACGTGGTCAGAAGGGCATCCGAAAGCCACGAGTGTTCGATGAGACTGCAGCGCAAACACTTGTTGAGCTTGCACAGGCAGATGACCAGGCATCACTCTTTGACCTAGGAAATGCTATGGCAATATTCCTAGGCACGATATAAACCCCCACACTCCTTCGCCAGCCTTTCAAGTGATAGCTCACCATCTGCTTCTGTCTCCACCTGAACCTCACGCATAGGCTATCGTGAGTATGGGGCCCCTTCATGTGTTTTTAATGTCCAAAGAAATGCAAAACCTCATCTGCACTTGTGCTGCCGGCCTCTGTAACTGAAGCCCTCCACCACCCCCTCGTTCATCATCATTCTCTTGTGGGTCTAGGGTTTGGTCATGGGAGATTTCTGCTTTCGTGAGCCATGCTGCACCTTAGCAGCAGATGCGGCATGGCCTTGCACTAGCCTAGTGGCTGGTGCCACCCTACACGGTTCCAGATGTTTTCTCCCATTGCACCATGCATGCCCATCCTGTCACAGAGCTGTTGCGAGCTACTACCACTATTGCTCAGGAGTTGGCTCCGTAACACAGGGCCCTGAAATCTGATCATTGCTAGGATGCAACCCCTGCTGCTTGCAACACTGAGGAGGGTTGCTCCTGCATGATAAAGGGGGGGTTGACGATATATGGTGGGGTTGGCGGCTGGGGACCCATGGTTTGACTGTTGTGAGCAGCCACACCCAAAGTGGGAAACTGGACCAAGAAAAGAAGTATATCGATATGGCTTCAATATATATACAGTAGCAGCAACCAGCAACCTGCTCATTCCTACTACTGCCCTTCACCACGAGGTGTGCCACAAATGCTGCAAGCAATGGGTGCGTCTTTTGCAGGTAACCTGACAGCACATGACCGTTTGTTATGCCCATATAAGTGGGCGCACTAAAAGATGCTGCCCCTTGCAGTCTTGTTGTCCTGCTACAAGCACGAATATGCGTTCCTTTCGCCGTGCTTGCCATCATCATCCCACAAGCCAAATATGTAAATGATCGCGAAATGTGCAACGCCAGGCACGAACAAACCGCCGCGCATCATATTTTTGACGTATTCTATATGAAGTTAGTTATTTTTTGCGAGATGCAGATGCGGCCGAGGAAAGTACGACTTACAGATACCTTTTTGTATGTACAAATGACAAATTTGTTCGGCAATTTGCGACTGCGGACTTTCATGCTGCAATCGGCAATTAGTCTTGAGAACCGCTATAATGCATAATAATAAATGTTAGCCTTGCATAGGTAGGAAGTCTTTGTAGAGGAAGCGCCAAGGGTGATGCACATATGACTTGTCACATTCTTTGCATCTGAAGGGTCGTTTGAATCGTCACTTTTGACGCTTCAGCGCTGCGTATTGTCTTGTGCCTTCAGTATTGATTTTACACACACGCACGGAAATTGTCTGGCATCATTTGTGACCTATTCAAATGTATACCTATTCTGTCAGCGATTGGTGCAGTATGGCAGTCCTGCTGCCGCAGCTTGGGGATGGATTTAGCTTTTCAAGTATCTATATGCGGCTTTTGTGGTTTTCAAATACAGGGAAATTTACACGTTCCAATGCCGAAATGCAAAACTAAAACGGCTTCTCTGCACCAGCAGGGTGCTTCGGAGCTAATTAAGCTAAATGCCGCGTCAGATTTCCATTTTCAGTAAACATAGTGCGTCATAATGATAATGATAATGATAATGATAATGATAATGATAATGATAATGATAATGATAATGATAATGATAATGATAATGATAATGATAATGATAATGATAATGATAATGATAATGATAATGATAATGATAATGATAATGATAATGATAATGATAATGATAATGATAATGATAATGATAATGATAATGATAATGATAATGATAATGATAATGATAATGATAATGATAATGATAATGATAATGATAATGATAATGATAATGATAATGATAATGATAATGATAATGATAATGATAATGATAATGATAATGATAATGATAATGATAATGATAATGATAATGATGTCTACTACTACTACTACTACTACTACTACTACTAGTGCTGCTGCCGCTACTGCTACTATTATTGTATTGTTATGTATGCTGGATTTGCGGGGAGGCGTCCTTGATGAGTGATGAGTCTGTCTAGAACGGACAGGCATGGTGCCATGAGACATGCATCCCCTCACCACCTGATTGTATCCGCATCCGTGACACTTAAGCAAATCAAGACTCGCGACTTAACAAAAGATCAGAAAATCATTATCATGCATGATACCACTATCGCGAACACATTTCCTTCAGCGGACTGAAAATGAGTCCAACTGTCGGTACGAATTAGCACGCGGCCACGCGGCATCGCAAAGTAAAGCTCACCCCAGCCACAATTGTTGTTGGTTAGTTTGGGTACTCCGCACCGTGCCATCTCGTCCAGCTGTATGCTGTCGAGGACGCCCTGTGTATCACATTCTCCCAGCATGTTCCTCACGGTCTGCTCGTCTGTAGTAAGGTCGTCGCCTGTAGGGATTTAGAGAATATAAATGAATGCAGCCCGTCTCTGGACGACGTTTCTGGAAATACGTCACGACATAAGCAGGATGTGAACCCGACACGTCAGGGGACACGACCATGGGTACAATCAACACAAGATCGATATGCTGCATGCGACATGTGACACGGCGCTATGCAATACAACATAACAGGGTGCCAAAGCCAAGATAGGCAATGGTCGCTGCAGGGAAATTGATCCCTGTTGTATATATGCGCATGTGTTAAAAGCATTCATGAGAACAAGTCAAGGAGAACCACGTACGTGATGGACAATCCATCAAACACAAGCTTGCGCTGCGATCAACCTCTCTATCTTGGATGTCTGTCAATGATTTTGTCCATCCGTTTTTTCGCTTTCCGTTGCCAAGGATATGCAGATTGAGAATCAATATATATACTCATTGTGTAGTAGTCGTCCAGTGTACGGCACACATCAACACATGTATGATAGATAGATAGATAGATAGATAGATAGATAGATAGATAGAAGGATCAAGGGTCGATTAGTTGATACATGGATATGCATAAATGGACCGAGATAGAGAGATAGAGAGAATGAACTCCCCATGGGAAATCTTGGTAATCCACACGGAGCCGAAAGCTTATTCTTGGAGGCGGTTTGATATATGTATGTGCCATACATTATTGCTGCCGCACCTGATGATCCGGCACTACTGGCCGAGGTATCGTTGAGCACGTTGCCGACCAATTGCATGCCGCCATACATCAGCAGCAGCTTTCCGCTCACATTGCCTTCTTGGCTGCCATTGGTCCACTACTGCGGCATAGTGCACGCATACACTTCATAGTGCTTCATACGTACTTCATAGATCAGGCTTGTGAGGAAGTAATCAACTTTTAAATATCCATGGGGCTACCGCTTCTACTGCTGTTCTGGCCCTGAAAGTTACGGTGGTCGTGCAGGTTGTGGGGTCTGCTACCCCACTTCCCTGCACTGCCACCGTCCTGACTAACATTTCTCTGAGATCCCTCCCCTTTTCCTGTCCCTCATCATGGCCTTTGCCTTGTCCGTCCCCTTCCCCAACATATCCTCGTCTGGCATCAGCGTCAGAGTAACATAGCTAAAGTAAAATACAAAGGGAACATAAATAAAACATCATAGTTAAAAAATCATCTACAGTAAAAGAAGTGAAGGTCTGACAGACAAAAGTGTGCCGAACTGACCCATGGAGGAAAAGTAGCAATTTAAGCTAAAAGATAGCATCTAGGACTTCTGGACCAGCTAAATAAAAGAAGATTTCGCGAATAAAAATCACGTTTTGGCGGCGACCGCCAAAATTCCCGAGGGCCTTACACTACTATACTAGGACTCGTAATAGGGGTGACAGTACGACAGAGGAAATCTGCTAAACTAAAACAACTAATAATCTAAAACAACCACCTTAAAACAATAAATAACTACCTAACTAATAACGATTACTAGACCAGCTATATACAGCGGTAGCAACTAGGCACGGACACTCAGGTCCCGATAACGCCTGTGTTCCTCGTATAGTAACAATACGAGACGGCACACCCGGTCCACATCTGGACAGGCCCTTTGGACTCTCAATATATAATATAACATGAATAAAATAATAAAAATATATATTAACATTTATACCACCACGAATTCATGCAGATTCATATATGAACGATATCAAGAAAAACGTAATGGAAGAATTAAAGAACATTCAAAAGCCTTGCTTACATGCTTGCTTACCGTAAAGACCTGGTGGATTGATGTTAGGGCAAAACCATCCCGTGGCCCTGGAAGGTCGTCGACCGCAGTGTTCCATCGGGGTACCGGAAGCACCTTGCAGGTACCCGTGGCTTGGTTCTTGGACGAGCAAGGGGGGAGTACCTGCACAAGTACGTGTAAGGATATATATATATATATTATATTAATTGTTGAATTTCTGTTTTATCCGCCTACAGCAAAGGCTTGATACATGCATGTCAGATAACTGGCCATCTCGGATACTATACTACCCGTTGATATTGCAGGGAAATATTGTATAATATACGGGCCCGTACAGTTGCCGACGTTTGGGCGCGCTTGCATTCTTTTGCAGCGTTGGATATCCCTCAATATGGCTGGGATCGGGTGGGACCACAACATCCCATCCTAGCCATAGTTGGAGCACAAATGCGGTGTACAGTTCCAGTGGAAATCACCGGCCGTGGAGCAGAGAGAGCAGAAAAGGGTTTTAGGCCGGGAGTTTTGAGGATGAGGTTTTGTGTGAGAAGAGGGGGAGAGAGGAAGGGAGGTGGAGAGAAGGGGAAGGCAATCTAGTTTGGCGGAGGGGCAGGGAGATAGAGGGTGGAGGGTTTCGTGGCTAGAGGTGCCTGGGTCCAGGCTACGGGTCCTTAGGTGTTTTTGGGGGGGCCAGCGAGAGAGGTCTTTCCTTCTTGTGCTTTGCAGGAGTTTACGGGGCCAGCTAGCTGTGGGTGGGGCCGGGAGGCTTTGTAAGGGGGCGCCAGTTTAGCTCGTCATCCCCCCTGCATCTTTAATTTGGTTCTTCCAGCTCGGCTGTGTAAGAGTGTGCCTTCCTGCTGGTGTCTCTCCTCTGAGGGGTTCTGTGTGTTTCTGTCAGGCTGTTGCCATATTAGTT
>BNCP01000156.1:0-48347 GCA_019650235.1 Volvox reticuliferus | reverse complement strand
AGGCATGCACCTGTCGATGCGCAGCAGATTGTGGGCTTTTCATTGTGCTCCCATGAAACCCATGCAAAATAATAAAGCCGCTTCATGATGATGCACCCGTCACAAAAATGCCCTGGTTCACAAGGTGAGAGAAACTGTATATAGTATTACAGGCAAATGCGATTTTTCCGTCTAGCCAGCACAGCAATGTTGAAGATGAAACACCTGAACGGTGCTGTGACAATGGTGAATTTGGAGCTGAGACAGAAACTCAATCCATGTTTCCTGAATGTGCCAGGCATGGTCAGCTGAAGCATGATGAGCGCTCTGCACTACGTAATTGTTCCATCCAGGTTGTGTATGTCTGCAATAGTAACTGATTGATGTTGCATAGAAGGAACTAGAGCACAATATCATTGGCCGCCCCCTCAACCTGCTCAGCCCCCCCCCCATCCCGGTCTCAGCCTGTGAACTTTGAACATGTGCCGCAGTCTGGGATCGAACCAGAGGCCTCTTGTTTACAAGACAAACGCTCTACCACTGAGCTACAACGGCACATTCATAAGCACAAGGTTAGCCTCACATTCCTTAAACTAACCAGCGTGCATGTCAATCCATGCCTACGTCTCCTTTCCCTTTCCTTCCTGTACACGTGGATAGACATGTCTGTCTATATATACATCTATCTACCTATCTACCTATCTATCTATATCTATCTATCTACATCTATCTATCTTTACCTACATATCTATATCCATCTACCTACATATCTATATCTATCTACCTACATCTATCTATCTACCTACCTATCTACCTACCTACCTATCTATCTACCTACCTACCTATCTATCTCGATGTATTTTACCTACCTACCTATCTATCTATCTATATTTCCATCCAATTGCATGTATATGCTCCATCTTGCCATTCACAACTTGCCTGCTGCTGGTTGGAAGAGCCATCCCGCTGCAAGTCAGGATGTGGTACATGAGATTCAGAGAGGTGTTGATTATCCTGCGCAGGTGGAATGCACTAGAAAAATGGCGTATTGTATGTCTCCGTGCAAGCAACACATATATATTTTAGGTAGGTACCCATGTGTACACACACATATTTATATATATATATTTTTGTGCGTGTGTGTGTGTATAAAATGCAGATATGCATGGATATGATTATAATAAGTGTACTTATAAGTTGGTGTATGTATGTGGGCAGAGGTGTTCAACAACTGCGCCATGAAAAGGATAAAGCCCTGATTGTGTGTAACTGCCGTGTGTGTACCTGTTTGCGTGCGTGTTTTTACATTTATGCATATCTATGTTTCAAGTCCTTCAACTGAATTATTTGGCACACACACCGAGGATCATGAGAATTACTGGGAAGCTCTGGCTTGGGTGCGTCATGCCCATGCCCGCATAACAGGATATAACAATGCAGATCGGTGTTGAACACCGGAAACCCTGACAGATGGACCTTGGCTGTCATGTTAGGGCCGGCATCTGCATCATGAAGGACTAAGGAGCATCACGCATTCTTCATGGGACGGGTGCACGGCTGTGGCTGTAGTGTAAGGCCGCAACCATGCTGGCAAGTCTAATGAGCAAGCTCACCATTGACAAGCCCCCGAGAAATATTGAAGTTAATCGCAGGTCCTCAATGAGGACCGTATAAGCGATTAAGCTTATAAGAACAGATACTACACATGATCTGAGCCAAAAGGCCGAGAAAGGTATGACTTCGTGAGTGCACGGTGCACCCACCCAGCCAGCAGGTGGTTGTCCGGAGGCCTGCCCGTGGACGATGGTGGGTCCAGTTGACACACCATCACTTTAGCATATATAGGAAAGATGTCGCAGCCTTATGGTTTGTTATTTGGGATATTTAAAATGCCCCCCTTGCTCGATCGCCACAGTCCAACAGGGGGAAAGTTGCCTCTAGGGCGGGGGCTCCAGAACCAGATAGAGGGAGGCAAAAGCTCTCATCACAGCCGTAAGGGCCTTAAAGCTCAGCCTCAACATGCATCAACCGACACCCAACACTGAAGCTTACCTGTGCCTGCCGCATACTAACATTGGTGCGTGGCTGCAACCCTAAATTTATAAAAGTCACACACCGTACCAACTAGCCGTATCTTCTGCCGTACACAAAGTGTGCGAAGCAAGCAAGGCATGCACCTGTCGATGCGCAGCAGATTGTGGGCTTTTCATTGTGCTCCCATGAAACCCCATGCAAATAATAAAGCCGCTTCATGATGATGCACCCGTCACAAAAATGCCCTGGTTCACAAGGTGAGAGAAACTGTATATAGTATATACAGGCAAATGCGATTTTTCCGTCTAGCCAGCACAGCAATGTTGAAGATGAAACACCTGAACGGTGCTGTGACAATGGTGAATTTGGAGCTGAGACAGAAACTCAATCCATGTTTCCTGAATGTGCCAGGCATGGTCAGCTGAAGCATGATGAGCGCTCTGCACTACGTAATTGTTCCATCCAGGTTGTGTATGTCTGCAATAGTAACTGATTGATGTTGCATAGAAGGAACTAGAGCACAATATCATTGGCCGCCCCCTCAACCTGCTCAGCCCCCCCCCATCCCCGGTCTCAGCCTGTGAACTTTGAACATGTGCCGCAGTCTGGGATCGAACCAGAGGCCTCTTGTTTACAAGACAAACGCTCTACCACTGAGCTACAACGGCACATTCATAAGCACAAGGTTAGCCTCACATTCCTTAAACTAACCAGCGTGCATGTCAATCCATGCCTACGTCTCCTTTCCCTTTCCTTCCTTGTACACGTGGATAGACATGTCTGTCTATATATACATCTATCTACCTATCTACCTATCTATCTATATCTATCTATCTACATCTATCTATCTTTACCTACATATCTATATCCATCTACCTACATATCTATATCTATCTACCTACATCTATCTATCTACCTACTACTACCTACCTACCTACCTACCTATCTATCTATCTATCTCGATGTATTTTACCTACCTACCTATCTATCTATCTATATTTCCATCCAATTGCATGTATATGCTCCATCTTGCCATTCACAACTTGCCTGCTGCTGGTTTGGAAGAGCCATCCCGCTGCAAGTCAGGATGTGGTACATGAGATTCAGAGAGGTGTTGATTATCCTGCGCAGGTGGAATGCACTAGAAAAATGGCGTATTGTATGTCTCCGTGCAAGCAACACATATATATTTTAGGTAGGTACCCATGTGTACACACACATATTATATATATATGTATTTGTGCGTGTGTGTGTGTATATAAAATGCAGATATGCATGGATATGATTATAATAAGTGTACTTATAAGTTGGTGTATGTATGTGGGCAGAGGTGTTCAACAACTGCGCCATGAAAAGGATAAAGCCCTGATTGTGTGTAACTGCCGTGTGTGTACCTGTTTGCGTGCGTGTTTTTACATTTATGCATATCTATGTTTCAAGTCCTTCAACTGAATTATTTTGGCACACACACCGAGGATCATGAGAATTACTGGGAAGCTCTGGCTTGGGTGCGTCATGCCCATGCCCGCATAACAGGATATAACAATGCAGATCGGTGTTGAACACCGGAAACCCTGACAGATGGACCTTGGCTGTCATGTTAGGGCCGGCATCTGCATCATGAAGGACTAAGGAGCATCACGCATTCTTCATGGGACGGGTGCACGGCTGTGGCTGTAGTGTAAGGCCGCAACCATGCTGGCAAGTCTAATGAGCAAGCTCACCATTGACAAGCCCCCGAGAAATATTGAAGTTAATCGCAGGTCCTCAATGAGGACCGTATAAGCGATTAAGCTTATAAGAACAGATACTACACATGATCTGAGCCAAAAGGCCGAGAAAGGTATGACTTCGTGAGTGCACGGTGCACCCACCCAGCCAGCAGGTGGTTGTCCGGAGGCCTGCCCGTGGACGATGGTGGGTCCAGTTGACACACCATCACTTTAGCATATATAGGAAAGATGTCGCAGCCTTATGGTTTGTTATTTGGGATATTTAAAATGCCCCCCTTGCTCGATCGCCACAGTCCAACAGGGGGAAAGTTGCCTCTAGGGCGGGGGCTCCAGAACCAGATAGAGGGAGGCAAAAGCTCTCATCACAGCCGTAAGGGCCTTAAAGCTCAGCCTCAACATGCATCAACCGACACCCCACTGAAGCTTACCTGTGCCTGCCGCATACTAACATTGGTGCGTGGCTGCAACCCTAAATTTATAAAAGTCACACACCGTACCAACTAGCCGTATCTTCTGCCGTACACAAAGTGTGCGAAGCAAGCAAGGCATGCACCTGTCGATGCGCAGCAGATTGTGGGCTTTTCATTGTGCTCCCATGAAACCCCATGCAAAATAATAAAGCCGCTTCATGATGATGCACCCGTCACAAAAATGCCCTGGTTCACAAGGTGAGAGAAACTGTATATAGTATATACAGGCAAATGCGATTTTTCCGTCTAGCCAGCACAGCAATGTTGAAGATGAAACACCTGAACGGTGCTGTGACAATGGTGAATTTGGAGCTGAGACAGAAACTCAATCCATGTTTCCTGAATGTGCCAGGCATGGTCAGCTGAAGCATGATGAGCGCTCTGCACTACGTAATTGTTCCATCCAGGTTGTGTATGTCTGCAATAGTAACTGATTGATGTTGCATAGAAGGAACTAGAGCACAATATCATTGGCCGCCCCCTCAACCTGCTCAGCCCCCCCCCCATCCCCGGTCTCAGCCTGTGAACTTTGAACATGTGCCGCAGTCTGGGATCGAACCAGAGGCCTCTTGTTTACAAGACAAACGCTCTACCACTGAGCTACAACGGCACATTCATAAGCACAAGGTTAGCCTCACATTCCTTAAACTAACCAGCGTGCATGTCAATCCATGCCTACGTCTCCTTTCCCTTTCCTTCCTGTACACGTGGATAGACATGTCTGTCTATATATACATCTATCTACCTATCTACCTATCTATCTATCTATCTATCTATCTACATCTATCTATCTTTACCTACATATCTATATCCATCTACCTACATATCTATATCTATCTACCTACATCTATCTATCTACCTACCTATCTACCTACCTACCTATCTATCTACCTACCTATACCTATCTATCTATCTATCTCGATGTATTTTACCTACCTACCTATCTATCTATCTATATTTCCATCCAATTGCATGTATATGCTCCATCTTGCCATTCACAACTTGCCTGCTGCTGGTTTGGAAGAGCCATCCCGCTGCAAGTCAGGATGTGGTACATGAGATTCAGAGAGGTGTTGATTATCCTGCGCAGGTGGAATGCACTAGAAAAATGGCGTATTGTATGTCTCCGTGCAAGCAACACATATATATTTTAGGTAGGTACCCATGTGTACACACATATTTATATATATATATATTATTTGTGCGTGTGTGTGTGTATATAAAATGCAGATATGCATGGATATGATTATAATAAGTGTACTTATAAGTTGGTGTATGTATGTGGGCAGAGGTGTTCAACAACTGCGCCATGAAAAGGATAAAGCCCTGATTGTGTGTAACTGCCGTGTGTGTACCTGTTTGCGTGCGTGTTTTTACATTTATGCATATCTATGTTTCAAGTCCTTCAACTGAATTATTTTGGCACACACACCGAGGATCATGAGAATTACTGGGAAGCTCTGGGGTGCGTCATGCCCATGCCCGCATAACAGGATATAACAATGCAGATCGGTGTTGAACACCGGAAACCCTGACAGATGGACCTTGGCTGTCATGTTAGGGCCGGCATCTGCATCATGAAGGACTAAGGAGCATCACGCATTCTTCATGGGACGGGTGCACGGCTGTGGCTGTAGTGTAAGGCCGCAACCATGCTGGCAAGTCTAATGAGCAAGCTCACCATTGACAAGCCCCCGAGAAATATTGAAGTTAATCGCAGGTCCTCAATGAGGACCGTATAAGCGATTAAGCTTATAAGAACAGATACTACACATGATCTGAGCCAAAAGGCCGAGAAAGGTATGACTTCGTGAGTGCACGGTGCACCCACCCAGCCAGCAGGTGGTTGTCCGGAGGCCTGCCCGTGGACGATGGTGGGTCCAGTTGACACACCATCACTTTAGCATATATAGGAAAGATGTCGCAGCCTTATGGTTTGTTATTTGGGATATTTAAAATGCCCCCCTTGCTCGATCGCCACAGTCCAACAGGGGGAAAGTTGCCTCTAGGGCGGGGGCTCCAGAACCAGATAGAGGGAGGCAAAAGCTCTCATCACAGCCGTAAGGGCCTTAAAGCTCAGCCTCAACATGCATCAACCGACACCCAACACTGAAGCTTACCTGTGCCTGCCGCATACTAACATTGGTGCGTGGCTGCAACCCTAAATTTATAAAAGTCACACACCGTACCAACTAGCCGTATCTTCTGCCGTACACAAAGTGTGCGAAGCAAGCAAGGCATGCACCTGTCGATGCGCAGCAGATTGTGGGCTTTTCATTGTGCTCCCATGAAACCCCATGCAAAATAATAAAGCCGCTTCATGATGATGCACCCGTCACAAAATGCCCTGGTTCACAAGGTGAGAGAAACTGTATATAGTATATACAGGCAAATGCGATTTTTCCGTCTAGCCAGCACAGCAATGTTGAAGATGAAACACCTGAACGGTGCTGTGACAATGGTGAATTTGGAGCTGAGACAGAAACTCAATCCATGTTTCCTGAATGTGCCAGGCATGGTCAGCTGAAGCATGATGAGCGCTCTGCACTACGTAATTGTTCCATCCAGGTTGTGTATGTCTGCAATAGTAACTGATTGATGTTGCATAGAAGGAACTAGAGCACAATATCATTGGCCGCCCCCTCAACCTGCTCAGCCCCCCCCCATCCCCGGTCTCAGCCTGTGAACTTTGAACATGTGCCGCAGTCTGGGATCGAACCAGAGGCCTCTTGTTTACAAGACAAACGCTCTACCACTGAGCTACAACGGCACATTCATAAGCACAAGGTTAGCCTCACATTCCTTAAACTAACCAGCGTGCATGTCAATCCATGCCTACGTCTCCTTTCCTTCCTTCCTGTACACGTGGATAGACATGTCTGTCTATATACATCTATCTACCTATCTACCTATCTATCTATATCTATCTATCTACATCTATCTATCTTTACCTACATATCTATATCCATCTACCTACATATCTATATCTATCTACCTACATCTATCTATCTACCTACCTATCCCCCTACCTACCTACCTACCTATCTATCTATCTATCTCGATGTATTTTACCTACCTACCTATCTATCTATCTATATTTCCATCCAATTGCATGTATATGCTCCATCTTGCCATTCACAACTTGCCTGCTGCTGGTTTGGAAGAGCCATCCCGCTGCAAGTCAGGATGTGGTACATGAGATTCAGAGAGGTGTTGATTATCCTGCGCAGGTGGAATGCACTAGAAAAATGGCGTATTGTATGTCTCCGTGCAAGCAACACATATATATTTTAGGTAGGTACCCATGTGTACACACACATATTTATATATATATATGTATTTGTGCGTGTGTGTGTGTATATAAAATGCAGATATGCATGGATATGATTATAATAAGTGTACTTATAAGTTGGTGTATGTATGTGGGCAGAGGTGTTCAACAACTGCGCCATGAAAAGGATAAAGCCCTGATTGTGTGTAACTGCCGTGTGTGTACCTGTTTGCGTGCGTGTTTTTACATTTATGCATATCTATGTTTCAAGTCCTTCAACTGAATTATTTTGGCACACACACCGAGGATCATGAGAATTACTGGGAAGCTCTGGCTTGGGTGCGTCATGCCCATGCCCGCATAACAGGATATAACAATGCAGATCGGTGTTGAACACCGGAAACCCTGACAGATGGACCTTGGCTGTCATGTTAGGGCCGGCATCTGCATCATGAAGGACTAAGGAGCATCACGCATTCTTCATGGGACGGGTGCACGGCTGTGGCTGTAGTGTAAGGCCGCAACCATGCTGGCAAGTCTAATGAGCAAGCTCACCATTGACAAGCCCCCGAGAAATATTGAAGTTAATCGCAGGTCCTCAATGAGGACCGTATAAGCGATTAAGCTTATAAGAACAGATACTACACATGATCTGAGCCAAAAGGCCGAGAAAGGTATGACTTCGTGAGTGCACGGTGCACCCACCCAGCCAGCAGGTGGTTGTCCGGAGGCCTGCCCGTGGACGATGGTGGGTCCAGTTGACACACCATCACTTTAGCATATATAGGAAAGATGTCGCAGCCTTATGGTTTGTTATTTGGGATATTTAAAATGCCCCCCTTGCTCGATCGCCACAGTCCAACAGGGGGAAAGTTGCCTCTAGGGCGGGGGCTCCAGAACCAGATAGAGGGAGGCAAAAGCTCTCATCACAGCCGTAAGGGCCTTAAAGCTCAGCCTCAACATGCATCAACCGACACCCAACACTGAAGCTTACCTGTGCCTGCCGCATACTAACATTGGTGCGTGGCTGCAACCCTAAATTTATAAAAGTCACACACCGTACCAACTAGCCGTATCTTCTGCCGTACACAAAGTGTGCGAAGCAAGCAAGGCATGCACCTGTCGATGCGCAGCAGATTGTGGGCTTTTCATTGTGCTCCCATGAAACCCCATGCAAAATAATAAAGCCGCTTCATGATGATGCACCCGTCACAAAAATGCCCTGGTTCACAAGGTGAGAGAAACTGTAATATATATACAGGCAAATGCGATTTTTCCGTCTAGCCAGCACAGCAATGTTGAAGATGAAACACCTGAACGGTGCTGTGACAATGGTGAATTTGGAGCTGAGACAGAAACTCAATCCATGTTTCCTGAATGTGCCAGGCATGGTCAGCTGAAGCATGATGAGCGCTCTGCACTACGTAATTGTTCCATCCAGGTTGTGTATGTCTGCAATAGTAACTGATTGATGTTGCATAGAAGGAACTAGAGCACAATATCATTGGCCGCCCCCTCAACCTGCTCAGCCCCCCCCCCATCCCCGGTCTCAGCCTGTGAACTTTGAACATGTGCCGCAGTCTGGGATCGAACCAGAGGCCTCTTGTTTACAAGACAAACGCTCTACCACTGAGCTACAACGGCACATTCATAAGCACAAGGTTAGCCTCACATTCCTTAAACTAACCAGCGTGCATGTCAATCCATGCCTACGTCTCCTTTCCCTTTCCTTCCTGTACACGTGGATAGACATGTCTGTCTATATATACATCTATCTACCTATCTACCTATCTATCTATATCTATCTATCTACATCTATCTATCTTTACCTACATATCTATATCCATCTACCTACATATCTATATCTATCTACCTACATCTATCTATCTACCTACCTATCTACCTACCTACCTACCTACCTATCCTATCTATCTATCTCGATGTATTTTACCTACCTACCTATCTATCTATCTATATTTCCATCCAATTGCATGTATATGCTCCATCTTGCCATTCACAACTTGCCTGCTGCTGGTTTGGAAGAGCCATCCCGCTGCAAGTCAGGATGTGGTACATGAGATTCAGAGAGGTGTTGATTATCCTGCGCAGGTGGAATGCACTAGAAAAATGGCGTATTGTATGTCTCCGTGCAAGCAACACATATATATTTTAGGTAGGTACCCATGTGTACACACACATATTTATATATATATATATATGTATTTGTGCGTGTGTGTGTGTATATAAAATGCAGATATGCATGGATATGATTATAATAAGTGTACTTATAAGTTGGTGTATGTATGTGGGCAGAGGTGTTCAACAACTGCGCCATGAAAAGGATAAAGCCCTGATTGTGTGTAACTGCCGTGTGTGTACCTGTTTGCGTGCGTGTTTTTACATTTATGCATATCTATGTTTCAAGTCCTTCAACTGAATTATTTTGGCACACACACCGAGGATCATGAGAATTACTGGGAAGCTCTGGCTTGGGTGCGTCATGCCCATGCCCGCATAACAGGATATAACAATGCAGATCGGTGTTGAACACCGGAAACCCTGACAGATGGACCTTGGCTGTCATGTTAGGGCCGGCATCTGCATCATGAAGGACTAAGGAGCATCACGCATTCTTCATGGGACGGGTGCACGGCTGTGGCTGTAGTGTAAGGCCGCAACCATGCTGGCAAGTCTAATGAGCAAGCTCACCATTGACAAGCCCCCGAGAAATATTGAAGTTAATCGCAGGTCCTTCAATGAGGACCGTATAAGCGATTAAGCTTATAAGAACAGATACTACACATGATCTGAGCCAAAAGGCCGAGAAAGGTATGACTTCGTGAGTGCACGGTGCACCCACCCAGCCAGCAGGTGGTTGTCCGGAGGCCTGCCCGTGGACGATGGTGGGTCCAGTTGACACACCATCACTTTAGCATATATAGGAAAGATGTCGCAGCCTTATGGTTTGTTATTTGGGATATTTAAAATGCCCCCCTTGCTCGATCGCCACAGTCCAACAGGGGGAAAGTTGCCTCTAGGGGGGGCTCCAGAACCAGATAGAGGGAGGCAAAAGCTCTCATCACAGCCGTAAGGGCCTTAAAGCTCAGCCTCAACATGCATCAACCGACACCCAACACTGAAGCTTACCTGTGCCTGCCGCATACTAACATTGGTGCGTGGCTGCAACCCTAAATTTATAAAAGTCACACACCGTACCAACTAGCCGTATCTTCTGCCGTACACAAAGTGTGCGAAGCAAGCAAGGCATGCACCTGTCGATGCGCAGCAGATTGTGGGCTTTTCATTGTGCTCCCATGAAACCCCATGCAAAATAATAAAGCCGCTTCATGATGATGCACCCGTCACAAAAATGCCCTGGTTCACAAGGTGAGAGAAACTGTATATAGTATATACAGGCAAATGCGATTTTTCCGTCTAGCCAGCACAGCAATGTTGAAGATGAAACACCTGAACGGTGCTGTGACAATGGTGAATTTGGAGCTGAGACAGAAACTCAATCCATGTTTCCTGAATGTGCCAGGCATGGTCAGCTGAAGCATGATGAGCGCTCTGCACTACGTAATTGTTCCATCCAGGTTGTGTATGTCTGCAATAGTAACTGATTGATGTTGCATAGAAGGAACTAGAGCACAATATCATTGGCCGCCCCCTCAACCTGCTCAGCCCCCCCCCATCCCCGGTCTCAGCCTGTGAACTTTGAACATGTGCCGCAGTCTGGGATCGAACCAGAGGCCTCTTGTTTACAAGACAAACGCTCTACCACTGAGCTACAACGGCACATTCATAAGCACAAGGTTAGCCTCACATTCCTTAAACTAACCAGCGTGCATGTCAATCCATGCCTACGTCTCCTTTCCCTTTCCTTCCTGTACACGTGGATAGACATGTCTGTCTATATATACATCTATCTACCTATCTACCTATCTATCTATATCTATCTATCTACATCTATCTATCTTTACCTACATATCTATATCCATCTACCTACATTCTATATCTATCTACCTACATCTATCTATCTACCTACCTATCTACCTACCTACCTATCTCTCTACCTACCTACCTACCTATCTATCTATCTATCTCGATGTATTTTACCTACCTACCTATCTATCTATCTATATTTCCATCCAATTGCATGTATATGCTCCATCTTGCCATTCACAACTTGCCTGCTGCTGGTTTGGAAGAGCCATCCCGCTGCAAGTCAGGATGTGGTACATGAGATTCAGAGAGGTGTTGATTATCCTGCGCAGGTGGAATGCACTAGAAAAATGGCGTATTGTATGTCTCCGTGCAAGCAACACATATATTTTAGGTAGGTACCCATGTGTACACACACATATATATATATATATGTATTTGTGCGTGTGTGTGTGTATATAAAATGCAGATATGCATGGATATGATTATTAAGTGTACTTATAAGTTGGTGTATGTGGGCAGAGGTGTTCAACAACTGCGCCATGAAAAGGATAAAGCCCTGATTGTGTGTAACTGCCGTGTGTGTACCTGTTTGCGTGCGTGTTTTTACATTTATGCATATCTATGTTTCAAGTCCTTCAACTGAATTATTTTGGCACACACACCGAGGATCATGAGAATTACTGGGAAGCTCTGGCTTGGGTGCGTCATGCCCATGCCCGCATAACAGGATAACAATGCAGATCGGTGTTGAACACCGGAAACCCTGACAGATGGACCTTGGCTGTCATGTTAGGGCCGGCATCTGCATCATGAAGGACTAAGGAGCATCACGCATTCTTCATGGGACGGGTGCACGGCTGTGGCTGTAGTGTAAGGCCGCAACCATGCTGGCAAGTCTAATGAGCAAGCTCACCATTGACAAGCCCCCGAGAAATATTGAAGTTAATCGCAGGTCCTCAATGAGGACCGTATAAGCGATTAAGCTTATAAGAACAGATACTACACATGATCTGAGCCAAAAGGCCGAGAAAGGTATGACTTCGTGAGTGCACGGTGCACCCACCCAGCCAGCAGGTGGTTGTCCGGAGGCCTGCCCGTGGACGATGGTGGGTCCAGTTGACACACCATCACTTTAGCATATATAGGAAAGATGTCGCAGCCTTATGGTTTGTTATTTGGGATATTTAAAATGCCCCCCTTGCTCGATCGCCACAGTCCAACAGGGGGAAAGTTGCCTCTAGGGCGGGGGCTCCAGAACCAGATAGAGGGAGGCAAAAGCTCTCATCACAGCCGTAAGGGCCTTAAAGCTCAGCCTCAACATGCATCAACCGACACCCAACACTGAAGCTTACCTGTGCCTGCCGCATACTAACATTGGTGCGTGGCTGCAACCCTAAATTTATAAAAGTCACACACCGTACCAACTAGCCGTATCTTCTGCCGTACACAAAGTGTGCGAAGCAAGCAAGGCATGCACCTGTCGATGCGCAGCAGATTGTGGGCTTTTCATTGTGCTCCCATGAAACCCCATGCAAAATAATAAAGCCGCTTCATGATGATGCACCCGTCACAAAAATGCCCTGGTTCACAAGGTGAGAGAAACTGTATATAGTATATACAGGCAAATGCGATTTTTCCGTCTAGCCAGCACAGCAATGTTGAAGATGAAACACCTGAACGGTGCTGTGACAATGGTGAATTTGGAGCTGAGACAGAAACTCAATCCATGTTTCCTGAATGTGCCAGGCATGGTCAGCTGAAGCATGATGAGCGCTCTGCACTACGTAATTGTTCCATCCAGGTTGTGTATGTCTGCAATAGTAACTGATTGATGTTGCATAGAAGGAACTAGAGCACAATATCATTGGCCGCCCCCTCAACCTGCTCAGCCCCCCCCCCATCCCCGGTCTCAGCCTGTGAACTTTGAACATGTGCCGCAGTCTGGGATCGAACCAGAGGCCTCTTGTTTACAAGACAAACGCTCTACCACTGAGCTACAACGGCACATTCATAAGCACAAGGTTAGCCTCACATTCCTTAAACTAACCAGCGTGCATGTCAATCCATGCCTACGTCTCCTTTCCCTTTCCTTCCTGTACACGTGGATAGACATGTCTGTCTATATATACATCTATCTACCTATCTACCTATCTATCTATATCTATCTATCTACATCTATCTATCTTTACCTACATATCTATATCTATCTACCTACATCTATCTATATCTATCTACCTACATCTATCTATCTACCTACCTATCTACCTACCTACCTATCTCTCTACCTACCTACCTACCTATCTATCTATCTATCTCGATGTATTTTACCTACCTACCTATCTATCTATCTATATTTCCATCCAATTGCATGTATATGCTCCATCTTGCCATTCACAACTTGCCTGCTGCTGGTTTGGAAGAGCCATCCCGCTGCAAGTCAGGATGTGGTACATGAGATTCAGAGAGGTGTTGATTATCCTGCGCAGGTGGAATGCACTAGAAAAATGGCGTATTGTATGTCTCCGTGCAAGCAACACATATATATTTTAGGTAGGTACCCATGTGTACACACACATATATATATATATATGTATTTGTGCGTGTGTGTGTGTATATAAAATGCAGATATGCATGGATATGATTATAATAAGTGTACTTATAAGTTGGTGTATGTATGTGGGCAGAGGTGTTCAACAACTGCGCCATGAAAAGGATAAAGCCCTGATTGTGTGTAACTGCCGTGTGTGTACCTGTTTGCGTGCGTGTTTTTACATTTATGCATATCTATGTTTCAAGTCCTTCAACTGAATTATTTTGGCACACACACCGAGGATCATGAGAATTACTGGGAAGCTCTGGCTTGGGTGCGTCATGCCCATGCCCGCATAACAGGATATAACAATGCAGATCGGTGTTGAACACCGGAAACCCTGACAGATGGACCTTGGCTGTCATGTTAGGGCCGGCATCTGCATCATGAAGGACTAAGGAGCATCACGCATTCTTCATGGGACGGGTGCACGGCTGTGGCTGTAGTGTAAGGCCGCAACCATGCTGGCAAGTCTAATGAGCAAGCTCACCATTGACAAGCCCCCGAGAAATATTGAAGTTAATCGCAGGTCCTCAATGAGGACCGTATAAGCGATTAAGCTTATAAGAACAGATACTACACATGATCTGAGCCAAAAGGCCGAGAAAGGTATGACTTCGTGAGTGCACGGTGCACCCACCCAGCCAGCAGGTGGTTGTCCGGAGGCCTGCCCGTGGACGATGGTGGGTCCAGTTGACACACCATCACTTTAGCATATATAGGAAAGATGTCGCAGCCTTATGGTTTGTTATTTGGGATATTTAAAATGCCCCCCTTGCTCGATCGCCACAGTCCAACAGGGGGAAAGTTGCCTCTAGGGCGGGGGCTCCAGAACCAGATAGAGGGAGGCAAAAGCTCTCATCACAGCCGTAAGGGCCTTAAAGCTCAGCCTCAACATGCATCAACCGACACCCAACACTGAAGCTTACCTGTGCCTGCCGCATACTAACATTGGTGCGTGGCTGCAACCCTAAATTTATAAAAGTCACACACCGTACCAACTAGCCGTATCTTCTGCCGTACACAAAGTGTGCGAAGCAAGCAAGGCATGCACCTGTCGATGCGCAGCAGATTGTGGGCTTTTCATTGTGCTCCCATGAAACCCCATGCAAAATAATAAAGCCGCTTCATGATGATGCACCCGTCACAAAAATGCCCTGGTTCACAAGGTGAGAGAAACTGTATATAGTATATACAGGCAAATGCGATTTTTCCGTCTAGCCAGCACAGCAATGTTGAAGATGAAACACCTGAACGGTGCTGTGACAATGGTGAATTTGGAGCTGAGACAGAAACTCAATCCATGTTTCCTGAATGTGCCAGGCATGGTCAGCTGAAGCATGATGAGCGCTCTGCACTACGTAATTGTTCCATCCAGGTTGTGTATGTCTGCAATAGTAACTGATTGATGTTGCATAGAAGGAACTAGAGCACAATATCATTGGCCGCCCCCTCAACCTGCTCAGCCCCCCCCCATCCCCGGTCTCAGCCTGTGAACTTTGAACATGTGCCGCAGTCTGGGATCGAACCAGAGGCCTCTTGTTTACAAGACAAACGCTCTACCACTGAGCTACAACGGCACATTCATAAGCACAAGGTTAGCCTCACATTCCTTAAACTAACCAGCGTGCATGTCAATCCATGCCTACGTCTCCTTTCCCTTTCCTTCCTGTACACGTGGATAGACATGTCTGTCTATATATACATCTATCTACCTATCTACCTATCTATCTATATCTATCTATCTACATCTATCTATCTTTACCTACATATCTATATCCATCTACCTACATATCTATATCTATCTACCTACATCTATCTATCTACCTACCTATCTACCTACCTACCTATCTATCTACCTACCTACCTACCTATCTATCTATCTATCTCGATGTATTTTACCTACCTACCTATCTATCTATCTATATTTCCATCCAATTGCATGTATATGCTCCATCTTGCCATTCACAACTTGCCTGCTGCTGGTTTGGAAGAGCCATCCCGCTGCAAGTCAGGATGTGGTACATGAGATTCAGAGAGGTGTTGATTATCCTGCGCAGGTGGAATGCACTAGAAAAATGGCGTATTGTATGTCTCCGTGCAAGCAACACATATATTTTAGGTAGGTACCCATGTGTACACACACATATTATATATATATTATGTATTTGTGCGTGTGTGTGTGTATATAAAATGCAGATATGCATGGATATGATTATAATAAGTGTACTTATAAGTTGGTGTATGTATGTGGGCAGAGGTGTTCAACAACTGCGCCATGAAAAGGATAAAGCCCTGATTGTGTGTAACTGCCGTGTGTGTACCTGTTTGCGTGCGTGTTTTTACATTTATGCATATCTATGTTTCAAGTCCTTCAACTGAATTATTTTGGCACACACACCGAGGATCATGAGAATTACTGGGAAGCTCTGGCTTGGGTGCGTCATGCCCATGCCCGCATAACAGGATATAACAATGCAGATCGGTGTTGAACACCGGAAACCCTGACAGATGGACCTTGGCTGTCATGTTAGGGCCGGCATCTGCATCATGAAGGACTAAGGAGCATCACGCATTCTTCATGGGACGGGTGCACGGCTGTGGCTGTAGTGTAAGGCCGCAACCATGCTGGCAAGTCTAATGAGCAAGCTCACCATTGACAAGCCCCCGAGAAATATTGAAGTTAATCGCAGGTCCTCAATGAGGACCGTATAAGCGATTAAGCTTATAAGAACAGATACTACACATGATCTGAGCCAAAAGGCCGAGAAAGGTATGACTTCGTGAGTGCACGGTGCACCCACCCAGCCAGCAGGTGGTTGTCCGGAGGCCTGCCCGTGGACGATGGTGGGTCCAGTTGACACACCATCACTTTAGCATATATAGGAAAGATGTCGCAGCCTTATGGTTTGTTATTTGGGATATTTAAAATGCCCCCCTTGCTCGATCGCCACAGTCCAACAGGGGGAAAGTTGCCTCTAGGGCGGGGGCTCCAGAACCAGATAGAGGGAGGCAAAAGCTCTCATCACAGCCGTAAGGGCCTTAAAGCTCAGCCTCAACATGCATCAACCGACACCCAACACTGAAGCTTACCTGTGCCTGCCGCATACTAACATTGGTGCGTGGCTGCAACCCTAAATTTATAAAAGTCACACACCGTACCAACTAGCCGTATCTTCTGCCGTACACAAAGTGTGCGAAGCAAGCAAGGCATGCACCTGTCGATGCGCAGCAGATTGTGGGCTTTTCATTGTGCTCCCATGAAACCCCATGCAAATAATAAAGCCGCTTCATGATGATGCACCCGTCACAAAAATGCCCTGGTTCACAAGGTGAGAGAAACTGTATATAGTATATACAGGCAAATGCGATTTTTCCGTCTAGCCAGCACAGCAATGTTGAAGATGAAACACCTGAACGGTGCTGTGACAATGGTGAATTTGGAGCTGAGACAGAAACTCAATCCATGTTTCCTGAATGTGCCAGGCATGGTCAGCTGAAGCATGATGAGCGCTCTGCACTACGTAATTGTTCCATCCAGGTTGTGTATGTCTGCAATAGTAACTGATTGATGTTGCATAGAAGGAACTAGAGCACAATATCATTGGCCGCCCCCTCAACCTGCTCAGCCCCCCCCCCATCCCCGGTCTCAGCCTGTGAACTTTGAACATGTGCCGCAGTCTGGGATCGAACCAGAGGCCTCTTGTTTACAAGACAAACGCTCTACCACTGAGCTACAACGGCACATTCATAAGCACAAGGTTAGCCTCACATTCCTTAAACTAACCAGCGTGCATGTCAATCCATGCCTACGTCTCCTTTCCCTTTCCTTCCTGTACACGTGGATAGACATGTCTGTCTATATATACATCTATCTACCTATCTACCTATCTATCTATATCTATCTATCTACATCTATCTATCTTTACCTACATATCTATATCCATCTACCTACATATCTATATCTATCTACCTACATCTATCTATCCTACCTATCTACCTACCTACCTATCTCTCTACCTACCTACCTACCTATCTATCTATCTATCTCGATGTATTTTACCTACCTACCTATCTATCTATCTATATTTCCATCCAATTGCATGTATATGCTCCATCTTGCCATTCACAACTTGCCTGCTGCTGGTTTGGAAGAGCCATCCCGCTGCAAGTCAGGATGTGGTACATGAGATTCAGAGAGGTGTTGATTATCCTGCGCAGGTGGAATGCACTAGAAAAATGGCGTATTGTATGTCTCCGTGCAAGCAACACATATATATTTTAGGTAGGTACCCATGTGTACACACACATATATATATATATATATGTATTTGTGCGTGTGTGTGTGTATATAAAATGCAGATATGCATGGATATGATTATAATAAGTGTACTTATAAGTTGGTGTATGTATGTGGGCAGAGGTGTTCAACAACTGCGCCATGAAAAGGATAAAGCCCTGATTGTGTGTAACTGCCGTGTGTGTACCTGTTTGCGTGCGTGTTTTTACATTTATGCATATCTATGTTTCAAGTCCTTCAACTGAATTATTTTGGCACACACACCGAGGATCATGAGAATTACTGGGAAGCTCTGGCTTGGGTGCGTCATGCCCATGCCCGCATAACAGGATATAACAATGCAGATCGGTGTTGAACACCGGAAACCCTGACAGATGGACCTTGGCTGTCATGTTAGGGCCGGCATCTGCATCATGAAGGACTAAGGAGCATCACGCATTCTTCATGGGACGGGTGCACGGCTGTGGCTGTAGTGTAAGGCCGCAACCATGCTGGCAAGTCTAATGAGCAAGCTCACCATTGACAAGCCCCCGAAAATATTGAAGTTAATCGCAGGTCCTCAATGAGGACCGTATAAGCGATTAAGCTTATAAGAACAGATACTACACATGATCTGAGCCAAAAGGCCGAGAAAGGTATGACTTCGTGAGTGCACGGTGCACCCACCCAGCCAGCAGGTGGTTGTCCGGAGGCCTGCCCGTGGACGATGGTGGGTCCAGTTGACACACCATCACTTTAGCATATATAGGAAAGATGTCGCAGCCTTATGGTTTGTTATTTGGGATATTTAAAATGCCCCCCTTGCTCGATCGCCACAGTCCAACAGGGGGAAAGTTGCCTCTAGGGCGGGGGCTCCAGAACCAGATAGAGGGAGGCAAAAGCTCTCATCACAGCCGTAAGGGCCTTAAAGCTCAGCCTCAACATGCATCAACCGACACCCAACACTGAAGCTTACCTGTGCCTGCCGCATACTAACATTGGTGCGTGGCTGCAACCCTAAATTTATAAAAGTCACACACCGTACCAACTAGCCGTATCTTCTGCCGTACACAAAGTGTGCGAAGCAAGCAAGGCATGCACCTGTCGATGCGCAGCAGATTGTGGGCTTTTCATTGTGCTCCCATGAAACCCCATGCAAAATAATAAAGCCGCTTCATGATGATGCACCCGTCACAAAAATGCCCTGGTTCACAAGGTGAGAGAAACTGTATATAGTATATACAGGCAAATGCGATTTTTCCGTCTAGCCAGCACAGCAATGTTGAAGATGAAACACCTGAACGGTGCTGTGACAATGGTGAATTTGGAGCTGAGACAGAAACTCAATCCATGTTTCCTGAATGTGCCAGGCATGGTCAGCTGAAGCATGATGAGCGCTCTGCACTACGTAATTGTTCCATCCAGGTTGTGTATGTCTGCAATAGTAACTGATTGATGTTGCATAGAAGGAACTAGAGCACAATATCATTGGCCGCCCCCTCAACCTGCTCAGCCCCCCCCCATCCCCGGTCTCAGCCTGTGAACTTTGAACATGTGCCGCAGTCTGGGATCGAACCAGAGGCCTCTTGTTTACAAGACAAACGCTCTACCACTGAGCTACAACGGCACATTCATAAGCACAAGGTTAGCCTCACATTCCTTAAACTAACCAGCGTGCATGTCAATCCATGCCTACGTCTCCTTTTCCCTTTCCTTCCTGTACACGTGGATAGGACATGTCTGTCTATATATACATCTATCTACCTATCTACCTATCTATCTATATCTATCTATCTACATCTATCTATCTTTACCTACATATCTATATCCATCTACCTACATATCTATATCTATCTACCTACATCTATCTATCTACCTACCTATCTACCTACCTACTATCTCTCTACCTACCTACCTACCTATCTACTATCTATCTCGATGTATTTTACCTACCTACCTATCTATCTATCTATATTTTCCATCCAATTGCATGTATATGCTCCATCTTGCCATTCACAACTTGCCTGCTGCTGGTTGGGAAGAGCCATCCCGCTGCAAGTCAGGATGTGTACATGAGATTCAGAGAGGTGTTGATTATCCTGCGCAGGTGAATGCACTAGAAAAATGGCGTATTGTATGTCTCCGTGCAAGCAACACATATATATTTTAGGTAGGTACCCATGTGTACACACACATATTATATATATATATATATGTATTTGTGCGTGTGTGTGTGTATATAAAATGCAGATATGCATGGATATGATTATAATAAGTGTACTTATAAGTTGGTGTATGTATGTGGGCAGAGGTGTTCAACAACTGCGCCATGAAAAGGATATAAAGCCCTGATTGTGTGTAACTGCCGTGTGTTTACCTGTTTGCGTGCGTGTTTTTACATTTATGCATATCTATGTTTCAAGTCCTTCAACTGAATTATTTTGGCACACACACCGAGGATCATGAGAATTACTGGGAAGCTCTGGCTTGGGTGCGTCATGCCATGCCCGCATAACAGGATATAACAATGCAGATCGGTGTTGACACCGGAAACCCTGACAGATGGACCTTGGCTTTCAGTTAGGGCCGGCAATCTGCATCATGAAGGACTAAGGAGCATCACGCATTCTTCATGGGACGGGTGCACGGCTGTGGCTGTAGTGTAAGGTCCGCACCCTGCTGGCAAGGTCTAATGAGCAAGCTCCCCATTGACAAGCCCCCCGAGAAATATTGAAGTTAATCGCAGGTCCTCAATGAGGACCGTATAAGCGATTAAGCTTATAAGAACAGATTACTACACATGATCTGAGCCAAAAGGCCGAGAAAGGTATGACTTCGTGAGTGCACGGTGCACCCACCCAGCCAGCAGGTGGTTGTCCGGAGGCCTGCCCGTGGACGATGGTGGGTCCAGTTGACACACCATCACTTTAGCATATATAGGAAAGGATGTCGCAGCCTTATGGTTTGTTATTTGGGATATTTAAAATGCCCCCCTTGCTCGATCGCCACAGTCCAACAGGGGGAAAGTTGCCTCTAGGGCGGGGGCTCCAGAACCAGATAGAGGGAGGCAAAAGCTCTCATCACAGCCGTAAGGGCCTTAAAGCTCAGCCTCAACATGCATCAAACCGACACCCAACACTGAAGCTTACCTGTGCCCTGCCGCATACTAACATTGGTGCGTGGCTGCAACCTAAATTTATAAAAGTCACACACCGTACCAACTAGCCGTATCTTCTGCCGTACACAAAGTGTGCGAAGCAAGCAAGGCATGCACCTGTCGATGCGCAGCAGATTGTGGGCTTTTCATTGTGCTCCCATGAAACCCCATGCAAAATAATAAAGCCGCTTCATGATGATGCACCCGTCACAAAAATGCCCTGGTTCACAAGGTGAGAGAAACTGTATATAGTATATACAGGCAAATGCGATTTTTTCCGTCTAGCCAGCACAGCAATGTTGAAGATGAAACACCTGAACGGTGCTGTGACAATGGTGAATTTGGAGCTGAGACAGAAACTCAATCCATGTTTCCTGAATTGCCAGGCATGGTCAGCTGAAGCATGATGAGCGCTCTGCACTACGTAATTGTTCCATCAGGTTGTGTATGTCTGCAATAGTAACTGATTGATGTTGCATAGAAGGAACTAGAGGCACAATATCATTGGCCGCCCCCTCAACCTGCTCAGCCCCCCCCCCATCCCCGGTCTCAGCCTGTGAACTTTGAACATGTGCCGCAGTCTGGGATCGAACAGAGGCCTCTTGTTTACAAGACAAACGCTCGACCACTGAGCTACAACGGCACATTCATAAGCACAAGGTTAGCCTCACATTCCTTAAACTAACCAGCGTGCATGTCAATCCATGCCTACGTCTCCTTTCCCTTTCCTTCCTGTACACGTGGATAGACATGTCTGTCTATATATACATCTATCTACCTATCTACCTATCTATCTATATCTATCTATCTACATCTATCTATCTTTACCTACATATCTATATCCATCTACCTACATATCTATATCTATCTACCTACATCTATCGATCTACCTACCTATCTACCTACCTACCTATCTCTCTACTACCTACTCCCTATCTATCTATCTATCTCGATGTATTTACCTACCTACCTATCTATCTATCTATATTTCCATCCAATTGCATGTATATGCTCCATCTTGCCATTCACAACTTGCCTGCTGCTGTTTGGAAGAGCCATCCCGCTGCAAGTCAGGATGTGGTACATGAGATTCAGAGAGGTGTGATTATCCTGCGCAGGTGGAATGCACTAGAAAAATGGCGTATTGTATGTCTCCGTGCAAGCAACACATATATATTTTAGGTAGGGTACCCATGTGTACACACACATATTATATATATATATATATGTATTTGTGCGTGTGTGTGTGTATATAAAATGCAGATATGCATGGATATGATTATAATAAGTGTACTTATAAGTTGGTGTATGTATGTGGGCAGAGTGTTCAACAACTGCGCCATGAAAAGGATAAAGCCCTGATTGTGTGTAACTGCCGTGTGTTGTACCTGTTTGCGTGCGTGTTTTTACATTTATGCATATCTATGTTTCAAGTCCTTCAACTGAATTATTTTGGCACACACACCGAGGATCATGAGAATTACTGGGAAGCTCTGGCTTGGGTGCGTCATGCCCATGCCCGCATAACAGGATATATAACAATGCAGATCGGTGTTGACACCGGAAAACCCTGACAGATGGACCTTGGCTGTCATGTTAGGGCCGGCATCTGCATCATGAAGGACTAAGGAGCATCACGCATTCTTCATGGGACGGGTGCACGGCTGTGGGCTGTAGTGTAAGGCCGCAACCATGCTGGCAAGTCTAATGAGCAAGCTCACCATTGACAAGCCCCCGAGAAATATTGAAGTTAATCGCAGGTCCTCAATGAGGACCGTATAAGCGATTAAGCTATAAGAACAGATACTACACCTGATCTGAGCCAAAAGGCCGAGAAAGGTATGACTCGTGAGTGCACGGTGCACCCACCCAGCCAGCAGGTGGTTGTCCGGAGGCCTGCCCGTGGGACGATGGTGGGTCCAGTTGACACACCATCCACTTTAGCATATATAGGAAAGATGTCGCAGCCTTATGTTTGTTATTTGGGATTATTTAAAATGCCCCCCTTGCTCGATCGCCACAGTCCAACAGGGGGAAAGTTGCCTCTAGGGCGGGGGCTCCAGAACAGATAGAGGGAGGCAAAAGCTCTCATCACAGCCGTAAGGGCCTTAAAGCTCAGCCTCAACATGCATCAACCGACACCCAACACTGAAGCTTACCTGTGCCTTGCCGCATACTAACATTGGTGCGTGGCTGCAACCCTAAATTTATAAAAGTCACACACCGTACCAACTAGCCGTATCTTCTGCCGTACACAAAGTGTGCGAAGCAAGCAAGGCATGCACCTGTCGATGCGCAGCAGATTGTGGGCTTTTCATTGTTGCTCCCATGAAACCCCATGCAAAATAATAAAGCCGCTTCATGATGATGCACCCGTCACAAAAATGCCTGGTTCACAAGGTGAGAGAAACTGTATATAGTATATACAGGCAAATGCGATTTTTCCGTCTAGCCAGCACAGCAATGTTGAAGATGAAACACCTGAACGGTGCTGTGACAATGTTGAATTTGGAGCTGAGACAGAAACTCAATCCATGTTTCTGAATGTGCCAGGCATGGTCAGCTGAAGCATGATGAGCGCTCTGCACTACGTAATTGTTCCATCCAGGTTGTGTATGTCTGCAATAGTAACTGATTTATGTTGCATAGAAGGAACTAGAGCACAATATCATTGGCGCCCCCTCAACCTGCTCAGCCCCCCCCCCCCAATCCCCGGTTCAGCCTGTGACTTTGAACATGTGCCGCAGTCTGGGATCGAACCAGAGGCCTCTTGTTTACAAGACAAACGCTCTACCACTGAGCTACACGGCACCGTCATAAGCACAAGGTTAGCCTTCACATTCCTGTAAACTAACCAGCGTGCATGGCAATTCCATGCCTACGTCTCCTTTCCCTTTCCTTCCTGTACACGTGGATAGACATGTCTGTCTATATATACATCTATCTACCTATCTACCTATCTATCTATATCTATCTATCTACATCTATCTATCTTTACCTACATATCTATATCCATCTACCTACATATCTATATCTATCTACCTACATCTATCTATCTACCTACCTATCTACCTACCTACCTATCTATCTACCTACCTACCTACCTATCTATCTATCTATCTCGATGTATTTTACCTACCTACCTATCTATCTATCTATATTTCCATCCAATTGCATGTATATGCTCCATCTTGCCATTCACAACTTGCCTGCTGCTGGTTTGGAAGAGCCATCCCGCTGCAAGTCAGGATGTGGTACATGAGATTCAGAGAGGTGTTGATTATCCTGCGCAGGTGGAATGCACTAGAAAAATGGCGTATTGTATGTCTCCGTGCAAGCAACACATATATATTTTAGGTAGGTACCCATGTGTACACACACATATTTATATATATATATATATATGTATTTGTGCGTGTGTGTGTGTATATAAATGCAGATATGCATGGATATGATTATAATAAGTGTACTTATAAGTTGGTGTATGTATGTGGGGCAGAGGGGTTCAACAACTGCGCCATGAAAAGGATAAAGCCCTGATTGTGTGTAACTGCCGTGTGTGTACCTGTTTGCGTGCGTGTTTTTACATTTATGCATATCTATGTTTCAAGTCCTTCAACTGAATTATTTTGGCACAACACACCGAGGATCATGAGAATTACTGGGAAGCTCTGGCTTGGGTGCGTCATGCCCATGCCCGCATAACAGGATATAACATGCAGATCGGTGTTGAACACCGGAAACCCTGACAGATGGACCTTGGCTGTCATGTTAGGGCCGGCATCTGCATCATGAAGGACTAAGGAGCATCACGCATTCTTCATGGGACGGTGCACGGCTGTGGCTGTAGTGTAAGGCCGCAACATGCTGGCAAGTCTAATGAGCAAGCTCACCATTGACAAGCCCCCGAGAAATATTGAAGTTAATCGCAGGTCCTCAATGAGGACCGTAGAAGCGATTAAGCTTATAGAACAGATACTACACATGATCTGAGCCAAAAGCCGAGAAAGGTATGACTTCGTGAGTGCACGGTGCACCCACCCAGCCAGCAGGTGGTTGTCCGGAGGCCTGCCCGTGGACGATGGTGGGTCCAGTTGACACACCATCACTTTAGCATATATAGGAAAGATGTCGCAGCCTTATGGTTTGTTATTTGGGATATTTAAAATGCCCCCCTTGCTCGATCGCCACAGTCCAACAGGGGGAAAGTTGCCTCTAGGGCGGGGGCTCCAGAACCAGATAGAGGGAGGCAAAAGCTCTCATCACAGCCGTAAGGGCCTTAAAGCTCAGCCTCAACATGCATCAACCGACACCCAACACTGAAGCTTACCTGTGCCTGCCGCATACTAACATTGGTGCGTGGCTGCAACCCTAAATTTATAAAAGTCACACACCGTACCAACTAGCCGTATCTTCTGCCGTACACAAAGTGTGCGAAGCAAGCAAGGCATGCACCTGTCGATGCGCAGCAGATTGTGGGCTTTTCATTGTGCTCCCATGAAACCCCATGCAAAATAATAAAGCCGCTTCATGATGATGCACCCGTCAAAAAATGCCCTGGTTCACAAGGTGAGAGAAACTGTATATAGTATACAGGCAAATGCGATTTTTCCGTCTAGCCAGCACAGCAATGTTGAAGATGAAACACCTGAACGGTGCTGTGACAATGGTGAATTTGGAGCTGAGACAGAAACTCAATCCATGTTTCCTGAATGTGCCAGGCATGGTCAGCTGAAGCATGATGAGCGCTCTGCACTACGTAATTGTTCCATCCAGGTTGTGTATGTCTGCAATAGTAACTGATTGATGTTGCATAGAAGGAACTAGAGCACAATATCATTGGCCGCCCCCTCAACCTGCTCAGCCCCCCCCCCATCCCCGGTCTCAGCCTGTGAACTTTGAACATGTGCCGCAGTCTGGGATCGAACCAGAGGCCTCTTGTTTACAAGACAAACGCTCTACCACTGAGCTACAACGGCACATTCATAAGCACAAGGTTAGCCTCACATTCCTTAAACTAACCAGCGTGCATGTCAATCCATGCCTACGTCTCCTTTCCCTTTCCTTCCTGTACACGTGGATAGACATGTCTGTCTATATATACATCTATCTACCTATCTATACCTCTATCTATCTATCTACACATCTATCTATCTTTACCTACATATCTATATCCATCTACCTACATATCTATATCTATCTACCTACATCTATCTACCTACCTATCTACCTACCTACCTATCTCTCTACCTACCTACCTACCTATCTATCTATCTATCTCGATGTATTTTACCTACCTACCTATCTATCTATCTATATTTCCATCCAATTGCATGTATATGCTCCATCTTGCCATTCACAACTTGCCTGCTGCTGGTTTGGAAGAGCCATCCCGCTGCAAGTCAGGATGTGGTACATGAGATTCAGAGAGGTGTTGATTATCCTGCGCAGGTGGAATGCACTAGAAAATGGCGTATTGTATGTCTCTCCGTGCAAGCAACACATATATATTTAGGTATGGTACCCATGTGTACACACACATATTTATATATATATATATGTATTTGTGCGTGTTTGTGTGTATATAATAAAATGCAGATATGCATGGATATGATTATAATAAGTGTACTTATAGTTGGTGTATGTATTTGGGCAGAGGTGTTCAACAACTGCCGCCATGAAAAGGATAATAAAGCCCTGATTGTGTGTAACTGCCGTGTGTGTACCTGTTTGCGTGCGTGTTTTTTACATTTATGCCATATCTATGTTTCAAGTCCTTCAACTGAATTATTTTGGCACACACACCGAGGATCATGAGAAATTACTGGGAAGCTCTGGCTTGGGTGCGTCATGCCCATGCCCGCATAACAGGATAATAACAATGCAGATCGGTGTTGAACACCGGAAACCCTGACGATGGACCTTGGCTGTCATGTTAGGGCCGGCATCTGCCATCATGAAGGACTAAGGAGCATCACGCATTCTTCATGGGACCGGGTGCACGGCTGTGGCTGTAGTGTAAGGCCGCAACATGCTGGCAAGTCTAATGAGCCAAGCACCATTGACAGCCCCCGAGAAATATTGAAGTTAATCGCAGGGTCCTCAATGAGGACCGTATAAGCGATTAAGCTTATAAGAACAGATACTACACATGATCTGAGCCAAAAGGCCGAGAAAGGTATGACTTCGTGAGTGCACGGTGCACCCACCCAGCCAGCAGGTGGTTGTCCGGAGGCCATGCCGTGGACGATGGTGGGTCCAGTTGACACACCATCACTTTAGCATATATAGGAAAGATGTCGCAGCCTTATGGTTTGTTATTTGGGATATTTAAAATGCCACCTTGCTCGATCGCCACAGTCCAACAGGGGGAAAGTTGCCTCTAGGGCGGGGGCTCCAGAACCAGATAGAGGGAGGCAAAAGCTCTCATCACAGCCGTAAGGGCCTTAAAGCTCAGCCTCAACATGCATCAACCGACACCCAACACTGAAGCTTACCTGTGCCTGCCGCATACTAACATTGGTGCGTGGCTGCAACCCTAAATTTATAAAAGTCACACACCGTACCAACTAGCCGTATCTTCTGCCGTACACAAAGTGTGCGAAGCAAGCAAGGCATGCACCTGTCGATGCGCAGCAGATTGTGGGCTTTTCATTGTGCTCCCATGAAACCCCATGCAAAATAATAAAGCCGCTTCATGATGATGCACCCGTCACAAAAATGCCCTGGTTCACAAGGTGAGAGAAACTGTATATAGTATATACAGGCAAATGCGATTTTTCCGTCTAGCCAGCACAGCAATGTTGAAGATGAAACACCTGAACGGTGCTGTGACAATGGTGAATTTGGAGCTGAGACAGAAACTCAATCCATGTTTCCTGAATGTGCCAGGCATGGTCAGCTGAAGCATGATGAGCGCTCTGCACTACGTAATTGTTCCATCCAGGTTGTGTATGTCTGCAATAGTAACTGATTGATGTTGCATAGAAGGAACTAGAGCACAATATCATTGGCCGCCCCCTCAACTGCTCAGCCCCCCCCCCATCCCCGGTCTCAGCCTGTGAACTTTGAACATGTGCCGCAGTCTGGGATCGAACCAGAGGCCTCTTGTTTACAAGACAAACGCTCTACCACTGAGCTACAACGGCACATTCATAAGCACAAGGTTAGCCTCACATTCCTTAAACTAACCAGCGTGCATGTCAATCCATGCCTACGTCTCCTTTCCCTTTCCTTCCTGTACACGTGGATAGACATGTCTGTCTATATATACATCTATCTACCTATCTACCTATCTATCTATATCTATCTATCTACATCTATCTATCTTTACCTACATATCTATATCCATCTACCTACATATCTATATCTATCTACCTACATCTATCTATCTACCTACCTATCTACCTACCTACCTATCTCTACCTACCTACCTACCTATCTATCTATCTATCTCGATGTATTTTACCTACCTACCTATCTATCTATCTATATTTCCATCCAATTGCATGTATATGCTCCATCTTGCCATTCACAACTTGCCTGCTGCTGGTTTGGAAGAGCCATCCCGCTGCAAGTCAGGATGTGGTACATGAGATTCAGAGAGGTGTTGATTATCCTGCGCAGGTGGAATGCACTAGAAAAATGGCGTATTGTATGTCTCCGTGCAAGCAACACATATATATTTTAGGTAGGTACCCATGTGTACACACACATATTTATATATATATATATGTATTTGTGCGTGTGTGTGTGTGTATATAAAATGCAGATATGCATGGATATGATTATAATAAGTGTACTTATAAGTTGGTGTATGTATGTGGGCAGAGGTGTTCAACAACTGCGCCATGAAAAGGATAAAGCCCTGATTGTGTGTAACTGCCGTGTGTGTACCTGTTTGCGTGCGTGTTTTTACATTTATGCATATCTATGTTTCAAGTCCTTCAACTGAATTATTTTGGCACACACACCGAGGATCATGAGAATTACTGGGAAGCTCTGGCTTGGGTGCGTCATGCCCATGCCCGCATAACAGGATATAACAATGCAGATCGGTGTTGAACACCGGAAACCCTGACAGATGGACCTTGGCTGTCATGTTAGGGCCGGCATCTGCATCATGAAGGACTAAGGAGCATCACGCATTCTTCATGGGACGGGTGCACGGCTGTGGCTGTAGTGTAAGGCCGCAACCATGCTGGCAAGTCTAATGAGCAAGCTCACCATTGACAAGCCCCCGAGAAATATTGAAGTTAATCGCAGGTCCTCAATGAGGACCGTATAAGCGATTAAGCTTATAAGAACAGATACTACACATGATCTGAGCCAAAAGGCCGAGAAAGGTATGACTTCGTGAGTGCACGGTGCACCCACCCAGCCAGCAGGTGGTTGTCCGGAGGCCTGCCCGTGGACGATGGTGGGTCCAGTTGACACACCATCACTTTAGCATATATAGGAAAGATGTCGCAGCCTTATGGTTTGTTATTTGGGATATTTAAAATGCCCCCCTTGCTCGATCGCCACAGTCCAACAGGGGGAAAGTTGCCTCTAGGGCGGGGGCTCCAGAACCAGATAGAGGGAGGCAAAAGCTCTCATCACAGCCGTAAGGGCCTTAAAGCTCAGCCTCAACATGCATCAACCGACACCCAACACTGAAGCTTACCTGTGCCTGCCGCATACTAACATTGGTGCGTGGCTGCAACCCTAAATTTATAAAAGTCACACACCGTACCAACTAGCCGTATCTTCTGCCGTACACAAAGTGTGCGAAGCAAGCAAGGCATGCACCTGTCGATGCGCAGCAGATTGTGGGCTTTTCATTGTGCTCCCATGAAACCCCATGCAAAATAATAAAGCCGCTTCATGATGATGCACCCGTCACAAAAATGCCCTGGTTCACAAGGTGAGAGAAACTGTATATAGTATATACAGGCAAATGCGATTTTTCCGTCTAGCCAGCACAGCAATGTTGAAGATGAAACACCTGAACGGTGCTGTGACAATGGTGAATTTGGAGCTGAGACAGAAACTCAATCCATGTTTCCTGAATGTGCCAGGCATGGTCAGCTGAAGCATGATGAGCGCTCTGCACTACGTAATTGTTCCATCCAGGTTGTGTATGTCTGCAATAGTAACTGATTGATGTTGCATAGAAGGAACTAGAGCACAATATCATTGGCCGCCCCCTCAACCTGCTCAGCCCCCCCCCATCCCCGGTCTCAGCCTGTGAACTTTGAACATGTGCCGCAGTCTGGGATCGAACCAGAGGCCTCTTGTTTACAAGACAAACGCTCTACCACTGAGCTACAACGGCACATTCATAAGCACAAGGTTAGCCTCACATTCCTTAAACTAACCAGCGTGCATGTCAATCCATGCCTACGTCTCCTTTCCCTTTCCTTCCTGTACACGTGGATAGACATGTCTGTCTATATACATCTATCTACCTATCTACCTATCTATCTATATCTATCTATCTACATCTATCTATCTTTACCTACATATCTATATCCATCTACCTACATATCTATATCTATCTACCTACATCTATCTATCTACCTACCTATCTACCTACCTACCTATCTCTACCTACCTACCTACCTATCTATCTATCTATCTCGATGTATTTTACCTACCTACCTATCTATCTCTATTTCCATCCAATTGCATGTATATGCTCCATCTTGCCATTCACAACTTGCCTGCTGCTGGTTTGGAAGAGCCATCCCGCTGCAAGTCAGGATGTGGTACATGAGATTCAGAGAGGTGTTGATTATCCTGCGCAGGTGGAATGCACTAAAAATGGCGTATTGTATGTCTCCGTGCAAGCAACACATATATTTTAGGTAGGTACCCATGTGTACACATACTATATATATATATATATGTATTTGTGCGTGTGTGTGTGTATATAAAATGCAGATATGCATGGATATGATTATAATAAGTGTACTTATAAGTTGGTGTATGTATGTGGGCAGAGGTGTTCAACAACTGCGCCATGAAAAGGATAAAGCCCTGATTGTGTGTAACTGCCGTGTGTGTACCTGTTTGCGTGCGTGTTTTTACATTTATGCATATCTATGTTTCAAGTCCTTCAACTGAATTATTTTGGCACACACACCGAGGATCATGAGAATTACTGGGAAGCTCTGGCTTGGGTGCGTCATGCCCATGCCCGCATAACAGGATATAACAATGCAGATCGGTGTTGAACACCGGAAACCCTGACAGATGGACCTTGGCTGTCATGTTAGGGCCGGCATCTGCATCATGAAGGACTAAGGAGCATCACGCATTCTTCATGGGACGGGTGCACGGCTGTGGCTGTAGTGTAAGGCCGCAACCATGCTGGCAAGTCTAATGAGCAAGCTCACCATTGACAAGCCCCCGAGAAATATTGAAGTTAATCGCAGGTCCTCAATGAGGACCGTATAAGCGATTAAGCTTATAAGAACAGATACTACACATGATCTGAGCCAAAAGGCCGAGAAAGGTATGACTTCGTGAGTGCACGGTGCACCCACCCAGCCAGCAGGTGGTTGTCCGGAGGCCTGCCCGTGGACGATGGTGGGTCCAGTTGACACACCATCACTTTAGCATATATAGGAAAGATGTCGCAGCCTTATGGTTTGTTATTTGGGATATTTAAAATGCCCCCCTTGCTCGATCGCCACAGTCCAACAGGGGGAAAGTTGCCTCTAGGGCGGGGGCTCCAGAACCAGATAGAGGGAGGCAAAAGCTCTCATCACAGCCGTAAGGGCCTTAAAGCTCAGCCTCAACATGCATCAACCGACACCCAACACTGAAGCTTACCTGTGCCTGCCGCATACTAACATTGGTGCGTGGCTGCAACCCTAAATTTATAAAAGTCACACACCGTACCAACTAGCCGTATCTTCTGCCGTACACAAAGTGTGCGAAGCAAGCAAGGCATGCACCTGTCGATGCGCAGCAGATTGTGGGCTTTTCATTGTGCTCCCATGAAACCCCATGCAAAATAATAAAGCCGCTTCATGATGATGCACCCGTCACAAAAATGCCCTGGTTCACAAGGTGAGAGAAACTGTATATAGTATATACAGGCAAATGCGATTTTTCCGTCTAGCCAGCACAGCAATGTTGAAGATGAAACACCTGAACGGTGCTGTGACAATGGTGAATTTGGAGCTGAGACAGAAACTCAATCCATGTTTCCTGAATGTGCCAGGCATGGTCAGCTGAAGCATGATGAGCGCTCTGCACTACGTAATTGTTCCATCCAGGTTGTGTATGTCTGCAATAGTAACTGATTGATGTTGCATAGAAGGAACTAGAGCACAATATCATTGGCCGCCCCCTCAACCTGCTCAGCCCCCCCCCATCCCCGGTCTCAGCCTGTGAACTTTGAACATGTGCCGCAGTCTGGGATCGAACCAGAGGCCTCTTGTTTACAAGACAAACGCTCTACCACTGAGCTACAACGGCACATTCATAAGCACAAGGTTAGCCTCACATTCCTTAAACTAACCAGCGTGCATGTCAATCCATGCCTACGTCTCCTCCCTTTCCTTCCTGTACACGTGGATAGACATGTCTGTCTATATAGACATCTATCTACCTATCTACCTATCTATCTATATCTATCTATCTACATCTATCTATCTACCTACTATCTATATCCATCTACCTACATATCTATATCTATCTACCTACATCTATCTATCTACCTACCTATCTACCTACCTACCTATCTATCTACCTACCTACCTACCTATCTATCTATCTATCTCGATGTATTTTACCTACCTACCTATCTATCTATCTATATTTCCATCCAATTGCATGTATATGCTCCATCTTGCCATTCACAACTTGCCTGCTGCTGGTTTGGAAGAGCCATCCCGCTGCAAGTCAGGATGTGGTACATGAGATTCAGAGAGGTGTTGATTATCCTGCGCAGGTGGAATGCACTAGAAAAATGGCGTATTGTATGTCTCCGTGCAAGCAACACATATATATTTTAGGTAGGTACCCATGTGTACACACACATTTATATATATATATATGTATTTGTGCGTGTGTGTGTGTATATAAAATGCAGATATGCATGGATATGATTATAATAAGTGTACTTATAAGTTGGTGTATGTATGTGGGCAGAGGTGTTCAACAACTGCGCCATGAAAAGGATAAAGCCCTGATTGTGTGTAACTGCCGTGTGTGTACCTGTTTGCGTGCGTGTTTTTACATTTATGCATATCTATGTTTCAAGTCCTTCAACTGAATTATTTTGGCACACACACCGAGGATCATGAGAATTACTGGGAAGCTCTGGCTTGGGTGCGTCATGCCCATGCCCGCATAACAGGATATAACAATGCAGATCGGTGTTGAACACCGGAAACCCTGACAGATGGACCTTGGCTGTCATGTTAGGGCCGGCATCTGCATCATGAAGGACTAAGGAGCATCACGCATTCTTCATGGGACGGGTGCACGGCTGTGGCTGTAGTGTAAGGCCGCAACCATGCTGGCAAGTCTAATGAGCAAGCTCACCATTGACAAGCCCCCGAGAAATATTGAAGTTAATCGCAGGTCCTCAATGAGGACCGTATAAGCGATTAAGCTTATAAGAACAGATACTACACATGATCTGAGCCAAAAGGCCGAGAAAGGTATGACTTCGTGAGTGCACGGTGCACCCACCCAGCCAGCAGGTGGTTGTCCGGAGGCCTGCCCGTGGACGATGGTGGGTCCAGTTGACACACCATCACTTTAGCATATATAGGAAAGATGTCGCAGCCTTATGGTTTGTTATTTGGGATATTTAAAATGCCCCCCTTGCTCGATCGCCACAGTCCAACAGGGGGAAAGTTGCCTCTAGGGCGGGGGCTCCAGAACCAGATAGAGGGAGGCAAAAGCTCTCATCACAGCCGTAAGGGCCTTAAAGCTCAGCCTCAACATGCATCAACCGACACCCAACACTGAAGCTTACCTGTGCCTGCCGCATACTAACATTGGTGCGTGGCTGCAACCCTAAATTTATAAAAGTCACACACCGTACCAACTAGCCGTATCTTCTGCCGTACACAAAGTGTGCGAAGCAAGCAAGGCATGCACCTGTCGATGCGCAGCAGATTGTGGGCTTTTCATTGTGCTCCCATGAAACCCCATGCAAAATAATAAAGCCGCTTCATGATGATGCACCCGTCACAAAAATGCCCTGGTTCACAAGGTGAGAGAAACTGTATATAGTATATACAGGCAAATGCGATTTTTCCGTCTAGCCAGCACAGCAATGTTGAAGATGAAACACCTGAACGGTGCTGTGACAATGGTGAATTTGGAGCTGAGACAGAAACTCAATCCATGTTTCCTGAATGTGCCAGGCATGGTCAGCTGAAGCATGATGAGCGCTCTGCACTACGTAATTGTTCCATCCAGGTTGTGTATGTCTGCAATAGTAACTGATTGATGTTGCATAGAAGGAACTAGAGCACAATATCATTGGCCGCCCCCTCAACCTGCTCAGCCCCCCCCCCATCCCCGGTCTCAGCCTGTGAACTTTGAACATGTGCCGCAGTCTGGGATCGAACCAGAGGCCTCTTGTTTACAAGACAAACGCTCTACCACTGAGCTACAACGGCACATTCATAAGCACAAGGTTAGCCTCACATTCCTTAAACTAACCAGCGTGCATGTCAATCCATGCCTACGTCTCCTTTCCCTTTCCTTCCTGTACACGTGGATAGACATGTCTGTCTATATATACATCTATCTACCTATCTACCTATCTATCTATATCTATCTATCTACATCTATCTATCTTTACCTACATATCTATATCCATCTACCTACATATCTATATCTATCTACCTACATCTATCTATCTACCTACCTATCTACCTACCTACCTACCTACCTATCTATCTATCTATCTCGATGTATTTTACCTACCTACCTATCTATCTATCTATATTTCCATCCAATTGCATGTATATGCTCCATCTTGCCATTCACAACTTGCCTGCTGCTGGTTTGGAAGAGCCATCCCGCTGCAAGTCAGGATGTGGTACATGAGATTCAGAGAGGTGTTGATTATCCTGCGCAGGTGGAATGCACTAGAAAAATGGCGTATTGTATGTCTCCGTGCAAGCAACACATATATATTTTAGGTAGGTACCCATGTGTACACACACATATTTATATATATATATATGTATTTGTGCGTGTGTGTGTGTATATAAAATGCAGATATGCATGGATATGATTATAATAAGTGTACTTATAAGTTGGTGTATGTATGTGGGCAGAGGTGTTCAACAACTGCGCCATGAAAAGGATAAAGCCCTGATTGTGTGTAACTGCCGTGTGTGTACCTGTTTGCGTGCGTGTTTTTACATTTATGCATATCTATGTTTCAAGTCCTTCAACTGAATTATTTTGGCACACACACCGAGGATCATGAGAATTACTGGGAAGCTCTGGCTTGGGTGCGTCATGCCCATGCCCGCATAACAGGATATAACAATGCAGATCGGTGTTGAACACCGGAAACCCTGACAGATGGACCTTGGCTGTCATGTTAGGGCCGGCATCTGCATCATGAAGGACTAAGGAGCATCACGCATTCTTCATGGGACGGGTGCACGGCTGTGGCTGTAGTGTAAGGCCGCAACCATGCTGGCAAGTCTAATGAGCAAGCTCACCATTGACAAGCCCCCGAGAAATATTGAAGTTAATCGCAGGTCCTCAATGAGGACCGTATAAGCGATTAAGCTTATAAGAACAGATACTACACATGATCTGAGCCAAAAGGCCGAGAAAGGTATGACTTCGTGAGTGCACGGTGCACCCACCCAGCCAGCAGGTGGTTGTCCGGAGGCCTGCCCGTGGACGATGGTGGGTCCAGTTGACACACCATCACTTTAGCATATATAGGAAAGATGTCGCAGCCTTATGGTTTGTTATTTGGGATATTTAAAATGCCCCCCTTGCTCGATCGCCACAGTCCAACAGGGGGAAAGTTGCCTCTAGGGCGGGGGCTCCAGAACCAGATAGAGGGAGGCAAAAGCTCTCATCACAGCCGTAAGGGCCTTAAAGCTCAGCCTCAACATGCATCAACCGACACCCAACACTGAAGCTTACCTGTGCCTGCCGCATACTAACATTGGTGCGTGGCTGCAACCCTAAATTTATAAAAGTCACACACCGTACCAACTAGCCGTATCTTCTGCCGTACACAAAGTGTGCGAAGCAAGCAAGGCATGCACCTGTCGATGCGCAGCAGATTGTGGGCTTTTCATTGTGCTCCCATGAAACCCCATGCAAAATAATAAAGCCGCTTCATGATGATGCACCCGTCACAAAAATGCCCTGGTTCACAAGGTGAGAGAAACTGTATATAGTATATACAGGCAAATGCGATTTTTCCGTCTAGCCAGCACAGCAATGTTGAAGATGAAACACCTGAACGGTGCTGTGACAATGGTGAATTTGGAGCTGAGACAGAAACTCAATCCATGTTTCCTGAATGTGCCAGGCATGGTCAGCTGAAGCATGATGAGCGCTCTGCACTACGTAATTGTTCCATCCAGGTTGTGTATGTCTGCAATAGTAACTGATTGATGTTGCATAGAAGGAACTAGAGCACAATATCATTGGCCGCCCCCTCAACCTGCTCAGCCCCCCCCCCATCCCCGGTCTCAGCCTGTGAACTTTGAACATGTGCCGCAGTCTGGGATCGAACCAGAGGCCTCTTGTTTACAAGACAAACGCTCTACCACTGAGCTACAACGGCACATTCATAAGCACAAGGTTAGCCTCACATTCCTTAAACTAACCAGCGTGCATGTCAATCCATGCCTACGTCTCCTTTCCCTTTCCTTCCTGTACACGTGGATAGACATGTCTGTCTATATACATCTATCTACCTATCTACCTATCTATCTATATCTATCTATCTACATCTATCTATCTTTACCTACATATCTATATCCATCTACCTACATATCTATATCTATCTACCTACATCTATCTATCTACCTACCTATCTACCTACCTACCTACCTACCTATCTATCTATCTATATCGATGTATTTTACCTACCTACCTATCTATCTATCTATATTTCCATCCAATTGCATGTATATGCTCCATCTTGCCATTCACAACTTGCCTGCTGCTGGTTTGGAAGAGCCATCCCGCTGCAAGTCAGGATGTGGTACATGAGATTCAGAGAGGTGTTGATTATCCTGCGCAGGTGGAATGCACTAGAAAAATGGCGTATTGTATGTCTCCGTGCAAGCAACACATATATATTTAGGTAGGTACCCATGTGTACACACACATATTTATATATATATATATGTATTTGTGCGTGTGTGTGTGTATATAAAATGCAGATATGCATGGATATGATTATAATAAGTGTACTTATAAGTTGGTGTATGTATGTGGGCAGAGGTGTTCAACAACTGCGCCATGAAAAGGATAAAGCCCTGATTGTGTGTAACTGCCGTGTGTGTACCTGTTTGCGTGCGTGTTTTTACATTTATGCATATCTATGTTTCAAGTCCTTCAACTGAATTATTTTGGCACACACACCGAGGATCATGAGAATTACTGGGAAGCTCTGGCTTGGGTGCGTCATGCCCATGCCCGCATAACAGGATATAACAATGCAGATCGGTGTTGAACACCGGAAACCCTGACAGATGGACCTTGGCTGTCATGTTAGGGCCGGCATCTGCATCATGAAGGACTAAGGAGCATCACGCATTCTTCATGGGACGGGTGCACGGCTGTGGCTGTAGTGTAAGGCCGCAACCATGCTGGCAAGTCTAATGAGCAAGCTCACCATTGACAAGCCCCCGAGAAATATTGAAGTTAATCGCAGGTCCTCAATGAGGACCGTATAAGCGATTAAGCTTATAAGAACAGATACTACACATGATCTGAGCCAAAAGGCCGAGAAAGGTATGACTTCGTGAGTGCACGGTGCACCCACCCAGCCAGCAGGTGGTTGTCCGGAGGCCTGCCCGTGGACGATGGTGGGTCCAGTTGACACACCATCACTTTAGCATATATAGGAAAGATGTGCGCAGCCTTATGGTTTGTTATTTGGGATATTTAAAATGCCCCCCTTGCTCGATCGCCACAGTCCAACAGGGGGAAAGTTGCCTCTAGGGCGGGGGCTCCAGAACCAGATAGAGGGAGGCAAAAGCTCTCATCACAGCCGTAAGGGCCTTAAAGCTCAGCCTCAACATGCATCAACCGACACCCAACACTGAAGCTTACCTGTGCCTGCCGCATACTAACATTGGTGCGTGGCTGCAACCCTAAATTTATAAAAGTCACACACCGTACCAACTAGCCGTATCTTCTGCCGTACACAAAGTGTGCGAAGCAAGCAAGGCATGCACCTGTCGATGCGCAGCAGATTGTGGGCTTTTCATTGTGCTCCCATGAAACCCCATGCAAAATAATAAAGCCGCTTCATGATGATGCACCCGTCACAAAAATGCCCTGGTTCACAAGGTGAGAGAAACTGTATATAGTATATACAGGCAAATGCGATTTTTCCGTCTAGCCAGCACAGCAATGTTGAAGATGAAACACCTGAACGGTGCTGTGACAATGGTGAATTTGGAGCTGAGACAGAAACTCAATCCATGTTTCCTGAATGTGCCAGGCATGGTCAGCTGAAGCATGATGAGCGCTCTGCACTACGTAATTGTTCCATCCAGGTTGTGTATGTCTGCAATAGTAACTGATTGATGTTGCATAGAAGGAACTAGAGCACAATATCATTGGCCGCCCCCTCAACCTGCTCAGCCCCCCCCCATCCCCGGTCTCAGCCTGTGAACTTTGAACATGTGCCGCAGTCTGGGATCGAACCAGAGGCCTCTTGTTTACAAGACAAACGCTCTACCACTGAGCTACAACGGCACATTCATAAGCACAAGGTTAGCCTCACATTCCTTAAACTAACCAGCGTGCATGTCAATCCATGCCTACGTCTCCTTTCCCTTTCCTTCCTGTACACGTGGATAGACATGTCTGTCTATATATACATCTATCTACCTATCTACCTATCTATCTATATCTATCTATCTACATCTATCTATCCCTACATATCTATATCCATCTACCTACATATCTATATCTCTACCTACATCTATCTATCTACCTACCTATCTACCTACCTACCTACCTACCTATCTATCTATCTATCTCGATGTATTTTACCTACCTACCTATCTATCTATCTATATTTCCATCCAATTGCATGTATATGCTCCATCTTGCCATTCACAACTTGCCTGCTGCTGGTTTGGAAGAGCCATCCCGCTGCAAGTCAGGATGTGGTACATGAGATTCAGAGAGGTGTTGATTATCCTGCGCAGGTGGAATGCACTAGAAAAATGGCGTATTGTATGTCTCCGTGCAAGCAACACATATATTTTAGGTAGGTACCCATGTGTACACACACATATTTATATATATATATGTATTTGTGCGTGTGTGTGTGTATATAAAATGCAGATATGCATGGATATGATTATAATAAGTGTACTTATAAGTTGGTGTATGTATGTGGGCAGAGGTGTTCAACAACTGCGCCATGAAAAGGATAAAGCCCTGATTGTGTGTAACTGCCGTGTGTGTACCTGTTTGCGTGCGTGTTTTTACATTTATGCATATCTATGTTTCAAGTCCTTCAACTGAATTATTTTGGCACACACACCGAGGATCATGAGAATTACTGGGAAGCTCTGGCTTGGGTGCGTCATGCCCATGCCCGCATAACAGGATATAACAATGCAGATCGGTGTTGAACACCGGAAACCCTGACAGATGGACCTTGGCTGTCATGTTAGGGCCGGCATCTGCATCATGAAGGACTAAGGAGCATCACGCATTCTTCATGGGACGGGTGCACGGCTGTGGCTGTAGTGTAAGGCCGCAACCATGCTGGCAAGTCTAATGAGCAAGCTCACCATTGACAAGCCCCCGAGAAATATTGAAGTTAATCGCAGGTCCTCAATGAGGACCGTATAAGCGATTAAGCTTATAAGAACAGATACTACACATGATCTGAGCCAAAAGGCCGAGAAAGGTATGACTTCGTGAGTGCACGGTGCACCCACCCAGCCAGCAGGTGGTTGTCCGGAGGCCTGCCCGTGGACGATGGTGGGTCCAGTTGACACACCATCACTTTAGCATATATAGGAAAGATGTCGCAGCCTTATGGTTTGTTATTTGGGATATTTAAAATGCCCCCCTTGCTCGATCGCCACAGTCCAACAGGGGGAAAGTTGCCTCTAGGGCGGGGGCTCCAGAACCAGATAGAGGGAGGCAAAAGCTCTCATCACAGCCGTAAGGGCCTTAAAGCTCAGCCTCAACATGCATCAACCGACACCCAACACTGAAGCTTACCTGTGCCTGCCGCATACTAACATTGGTGCGTGGCTGCAACCCTAAATTTATAAAAGTCACACACCGTACCAACTAGCCGTATCTTCTGCCGTACACAAAGTGTGCGAAGCAAGCAAGGCATGCACCTGTCGATGCGCAGCAGATTGTGGGCTTTTCATTGTGCTCCCATGAAACCCCATGCAAAATAATAAAGCCGCTTCATGATGATGCACCCGTCACAAAAATGCCCTGGTTCACAAGGTGAGAGAAACTGTATATAGTATATACAGGCAAATGCGATTTTTCCGTCTAGCCAGCACAGCAATGTTGAAGATGAAACACCTGAACGGTGCTGTGACAATGGTGAATTTGGAGCTGAGACAGAAACTCAATCCATGTTTCCTGAATGTGCCAGGCATGGTCAGCTGAAGCATGATGAGCGCTCTGCACTACGTAATTGTTCCATCCAGGTTGTGTATGTCTGCAATAGTAACTGATTGATGTTGCATAGAAGGAACTAGAGCACAATATCATTGGCCGCCCCCTCAACCTGCTCAGCCCCCCCCCCATCCCCGGTCTCAGCCTGTGAACTTTGAACATGTGCCGCAGTCTGGGATCGAACCAGAGGCCTCTTGTTTACAAGACAAACGCTCTACCACTGAGCTACAACGGCACATTCATAAGCACAAGGTTAGCCTCACATTCCTTAAACTAACCAGCGTGCATGTCAATCCATGCCTACGTCTCCTTTCCCTTTCCTTCCTGTACACGTGGATAGACATGTCTGTCTATATACATCTATCTACCTATCTACCTATCTATCTAATCTATCTACATCTATCTTTACCTACATATCTATATCCATCTACCTACATATCTATATCTATCTACCTACATCTATCTATCTACCTACCTATCTACCTACCTACCTACCTACCTATCTATCTATCTATCTCGATGTATTTTACCTACCTACCTATCTATCTATCTATATTTCCATCCAATTGCATGTATATGCTCCATCTTGCCATTCACAACTTGCCTGCTGCTGGTTTGGAAGAGCCATCCCGCTGCAAGTCAGGATGTGGTACATGAGATTCAGAGAGGTGTTGATTATCCTGCGCAGGTGGAATGCACTAGAAAAATGGCGTATTGTATGTCTCCGTGCAAGCAACACATATATATTTTAGGTAGGTACCCATGTGTACACACACATATATATATATATATATATATATGTATTTGTGCGTGTGTGTGTATATAAAATGCAGATATGCATGGATATGATTATAATAAGTGTACTTATAAGTTGGTGTATGTATGTGGGCAGAGGTGTTCAACAACTGCGCCATGAAAAGGATAAAGCCCTGATTGTGTGTAACTGCCGTGTGTGTACCTGTTTGCGTGCGTGTTTTTACATTTATGCATATCTATGTTTCAAGTCCTTCAACTGAATTATTTTGGCACACACCGAGGATCATGAGAATTACTGGGAAGCTCTGGCTTGGGTGCGTCATGCCCATGCCCGCATAACAGGATATAACAATGCAGATCGGTGTTGAACACCGGAAACCCTGACAGATGGACCTTGGCTGTCATGTTAGGGCCGGCATCTGCATCATGAAGGACTAAGGAGCATCACGCATTCTTCATGGGACGGGTGCACGGCTGTGGCTGTAGTGTAAGGCCGCAACCATGCTGGCAAGTCTAATGAGCAAGCTCACCATTGACAAGCCCCCGAGAAATATTGAAGTTAATCGCAGGTCCTCAATGAGGACCGTATAAGCGATTAAGCTTATAAGAACAGATACTACACATGATCTGAGCCAAAAGGCCGAGAAAGGTATGACTTCGTGAGTGCACGGTGCACCCACCCAGCCAGCAGGTGGTTGTCCGGAGGCCTGCCCGTGGACGATGGTGGGTCCAGTTGACACACCATCACTTTAGCATATATAGGAAAGATGTCGCAGCCTTATGGTTTGTTATTTGGGATATTTAAAATGCCCCCCTTGCTCGATCGCCACAGTCCAACAGGGGGAAAGTTGCCTCTAGGGCGGGGGCTCCAGAACCAGATAGAGGGAGGCAAAAGCTCTCATCACAGCCGTAAGGGCCTTAAAGCTCAGCCTCAACATGCATCAACCGACACCCAACACTGAAGCTTACCTGTGCCTGCCGCATACTAACATTGGTGCGTGGCTGCAACCCTAAATTTATAAAAGTCACACACCGTACCAACTAGCCGTATCTTCTGCCGTACACAAAGTGTGCGAAGCAAGCAAGGCATGCACCTGTCGATGCGCAGCAGATTGTGGGCTTTTCATTGTGCTCCCATGAAACCCCATGCAAAATAATAAAGCCGCTTCATGATGATGCACCCGTCACAAAAATGCCCTGGTTCACAAGGTGAGAGAAACTGTATATAGTATATACAGGCAAATGCGATTTTTCCGTCTAGCCAGCACAGCAATGTTGAAGATGAAACACCTGAACGGTGCTGTGACAATGGTGAATTTGGAGCTGAGACAGAAACTCAATCCATGTTTCCTGAATGTGCCAGGCATGGTCAGCTGAAGCATGATGAGCGCTCTGCACTACGTAATTGTTCCATCCAGGTTGTGTATGTCTGCAATAGTAACTGATTGATGTTGCATAGAAGGAACTAGAGCACAATATCATTGGCCGCCCCCTCAACCTGCTCAGCCCCCCCCCATCCCCGGTCTCAGCCTGTGAACTTTGAACATGTGCCGCAGTCTGGGATCGAACCAGAGGCCTCTTGTTTACAAGACAAACGCTCTACCACTGAGCTACAACGGCACATTCATAAGCACAAGGTTAGCCTCACATTCCTTAAACTAACCAGCGTGCATGTCAATCCATGCCTACGTCTCCTTTCCCTTTCCTTCCTGTACACGTGGATAGACATGTCTGTCTATATATACATCTATCCTACCTATCTACCTATCTATCTATACATCTACCTCTCTACATATCTATCTATCTACCTACCTATCTACCTACCTACCTACCTACCTATCTCTATCTATCTATCTCGATGTATTTTACCTACCTACCTATCTATCTATCTCTATTTCCATCCAATTGCATGTATATGCTCCATCTTGCCATTCACAACTTGCCTGCTGCTGGTTTGGAAGAGCCATCCCGCTGCAAGTCAGGATGTGGTACATGAGATTCAGAGAGGTGTTGATTATCCTGCGCAGGTGGAATGCACTAGAAAAATGGCGTATTGTATGTCTCCGTGCAAGCAACACATATATATTTTAGGTAGGTACCCATGTGTACACACACATATTTATATATATATATATGTATTTGTGCGTGTGTGTGTGTATATAAAATGCAGATATGCATGGATATGATTATAATAAGTGTACTTATAAGTTGGTGTATGTATGTGGGCAGAGGTGTTCAACAACTGCGCCATGAAAAGGATAAAGCCCTGATTGTGTGTAACTGCCGTGTGTGTACCTGTTTGCGTGCGTGTTTTTACATTTATGCATATCTATGTTTCAAGTCCTTCAACTGAATTATTTTGGCACACACCGAGGATCATGAGAATTACTGGGAAGCTCTGGCTTGGGTGCGTCATGCCCATGCCCGCATAACAGGATATAACAATGCAGATCGGTGTTGAACACCGGAAACCCTGACAGATGGACCTTGGCTGTCATGTTAGGGCCGGCATCTGCATCATGAAGGACTAAGGAGCATCACGCATTCTTCATGGGACGGGTGCACGGCTGTGGCTGTAGTGTAAGGCCGCAACCATGCTGGCAAGTCTAATGAGCAAGCTCACCATTGACAAGCCCCCGAGAAATATTGAAGTTAATCGCAGGTCCTCAATGAGGACCGTATAAGCGATTAAGCTTAAGAACAGATACTACACATGATCTGAGCCAAAAGGCCGAGAAAGGTATGACTTCGTGAGTGCACGGTGCACCCACCCAGCCAGCAGGTGGTTGTCCGGAGGCCTGCCCGTGGACGATGGTGGGTCCAGTTGACACACCATCACTTTAGCATATATAGGAAAGATGTCGCAGCCTTATGGTTTGTTATTTGGGATATTTAAAATGCCCCCCTTGCTCGATCGCCACAGTCCAACAGGGGGAAAGTTGCCTCTAGGGCGGGGGCTCCAGAACCAGATAGAGGGAGGCAAAAGCTCTCATCACAGCCGTAAGGGCCTTAAAGCTCAGCCTCAACATGCATCAACCGACACCCAACACTGAAGCTTACCTGTGCCTGCCGCATACTAACATTGGTGCGTGGCTGCAACCCTAAATTTATAAAAGTCACACACCGTACCAACTAGCCGTATCTTCTGCCGTACACAAAGTGTGCGAAGCAAGCAAGGCATGCACCTGTCGATGCGCAGCAGATTGTGGGCTTTTCATTGTGCTCCCATGAAACCCCATGCAAAATAATAAAGCCGCTTCATGATGATGCACCCGTCACAAAAATGCCCTGGTTCACAAGGTGAGAGAAACTGTATATAGTATACAGGCAAATGCGATTTTTCCGTCTAGCCAGCACAGCAATGTTGAAGATGAAACACCTGAACGGTGCTGTGACAATGGTGAATTTGGAGCTGAGACAGAAACTCAATCCATGTTTCCTGAATGTGCCAGGCATGGTCAGCTGAAGCATGATGAGCGCTCTGCACTACGTAATTGTTCCATCCAGGTTGTGTATGTCTGCAATAGTAACTGATTGATGTTGCATAGAAGGAACTAGAGCACAATATCATTGGCCGCCCCCTCAACCTGCTCAGCCCCCCCCCATCCCCGGTCTCAGCCTGTGAACTTTGAACATGTGCCGCAGTCTGGGATCGAACCAGAGGCCTCTTGTTTACAAGACAAACGCTCTACCACTGAGCTACAACGGCACATTCATAAGCACAAGGTTAGCCTCACATTCCTTAAACTAACCAGCGTGCATGTCAATCCATGCCTACGTCTCCTTTCCCTTTCCTTCCTGTACACGTGGATAGACATGTCTGTCTATATATACTATCTACCTATCTACCTATCATCTCTATACTATCTACACATCTATCTATCTTTACCTACATATCTATATCCATCTACCTACATATCTATATATCTACCTACATCTATCTATCTACCTACCTATCTACCTACCTACCTACCTACCTATCTATCTATCTATCTCGATGTATTTTACCTACCTACCTATCTATCTATCTATTTCCATCCAATTGCATGTATATGCTCCATCTTGCCATTCACAACTTGCCTGCTGCTGGTTTGGAAGAGCCATCCCGCTGCAAGTCAGGATGTGGTACATGAGATTCAGAGAGGTGTTGATTATCCTGCGCAGGTGGAATGCACTAGAAAAATGGCGTATTGTATGTCTCCGTGCAAGCAACACATATATATTTTAGGTAGGTACCCATGTGTACACACACATATATATATATATATGTATTTGTGCGTGTGTGTGTGTATATAAAATGCAGATATGCATGGATATGATTATAATAAGTGTACTTATAAGTTGGTGTATGTATGTGGGCAGAGGTGTTCAACAACTGCGCCATGAAAAGGATAAAGCCCTGATTGTGTGTAACTGCCGTGTGTGTACCTGTTTGCGTGCGTGTTTTTACATTTATGCATATCTATGTTTCAAGTCCTTCAACTGAATTATTTTGGCACACACACCGAGGATCATGAGAATTACTGGGAAGCTCTGGCTTGGGTGCGTCATGCCCATGCCCGCATAACAGGATATAACAATGCAGATCGGTGTTGAACACCGGAAACCCTGACAGATGGACCTTGGCTGTCATGTTAGGGCCGGCATCTGCATCATGAAGGACTAAGGAGCATCACGCATTCTTCATGGGACGGGTGCACGGCTGTGGCTGTAGTGTAAGGCCGCAACCATGCTGGCAAGTCTAATGAGCAAGCTCACCATTGACAAGCCCCCGAGAAATATTGAAGTTAATCGCAGGTCCTCAATGAGGACCGTATAAGCGATTAAGCTTATAAGAACAGATACTACACATGATCTGAGCCAAAAGGCCGAGAAAGGTATGACTTCGTGAGTGCACGGTGCACCCACCCAGCCAGCAGGTGGTTGTCCGGAGGCCTGCCCGTGGACGATGGTGGGTCCAGTTGACACACCATCACTTTAGCATATAGGAAAGATGTCGCAGCCTTATGGTTTGTTATTTGGGATATTTAAAATGCCCCCCTTGCTCGATCGCCACAGTCCAACAGGGGGAAAGTTGCCTCTAGGGCGGGGGCTCCAGAACCAGATAGAGGGAGGCAAAAGCTCTCATCACAGCCGTAAGGGCCTTAAAGCTCAGCCTCAACATGCATCAACCGACACCCAACACTGAAGCTTACCTGTGCCTGCCGCATACTAACATTGGTGCGTGGCTGCAACCCTAAATTTATAAAAGTCACACACCGTACCAACTAGCCGTATCTTCTGCCGTACACAAAGTGTGCGAAGCAAGCAAGGCATGCACCTGTCGATGCGCAGCAGATTGTGGGCTTTTCATTGTGCTCCCATGAAACCCCATGCAAAATAATAAAGCCGCTTCATGATGATGCACCCGTCACAAAAATGCCCTGGTTCACAAGGTGAGAGAAACTGTATATAGTATATACAGGCAAATGCGATTTTTCCGTCTAGCCAGCACAGCAATGTTGAAGATGAAACACCTGAACGGTGCTGTGACAATGGTGAATTTGGAGCTGAGACAGAAACTCAATCCATGTTTCCTGAATGTGCCAGGCATGGTCAGCTGAAGCATGATGAGCGCTCTGCACTACGTAATTGTTCCATCCAGGTTGTGTATGTCTGCAATAGTAACTGATTGATGTTGCATAGAAGGAACTAGAGCACAATATCATTGGCCGCCCCCTCAACCTGCTCAGCCCCCCCCCATCCCCGGTCTCAGCCTGTGAACTTTGAACATGTGCCGCAGTCTGGGATCGAACCAGAGGCCTCTTGTTTACAAGACAAACGCTCTACCACTGAGCTACAACGGCACATTCATAAGCACAAGGTTAGCCTCACATTCCTTAAACTAACCAGCGTGCATGTCAATCCATGCCTACGTCTCCTTTCCCTTTCCTTCCTGTACACGTGGATAGACATGTCTGTCTATATACATCTATCTACCCTACCTATCTATCTATATCTATCTATACATCTATCTATCTTTACCTACATATCTCTATCCATCTCTACATATCTATATCTATCTACCTACATCTATCTATCTACCTACCTATCTACCTACCTACCTACCTACCTATCTATCTATCTATCTCGATGTATTTTACCTACCTACCTATCTATCTATCTATATTTCCATCCAATTGCATGTATATGCTCCATCTTGCCATTCACAACTTGCCTGCTGCTGGTTTGGAAGAGCCATCCCGCTGCAAGTCAGGATGTGGTACATGAGATTCAGAGAGGTGTTGA